>OZ023144.1:20225165-20300762 GCA_963675895.2 Styela plicata | reverse complement strand
TTAAGGGGCCGGAAGTCAGTTCCTTTTAGGTGCTTTTTCCGGCTTCGCATTCAGCAAACTTCAATAAAAAGAATGAGTCACAGATGGCCCGCACCTTGGCGGCGCGATCTATCGGTGACTCATACTTAACGAGACCTGCCCTGCAGATGCGGGTTCTGGAATTTTCCTAACCTGCTTTCTGCGTGTCGTAAGAGGCGACTATGAACCAAGTAGTGTTCGATGGTTTTACAATTGCCCAAAGCAGATGCCACACACTGCACTCTAATATAAAGGTTCAGTTCAATTTTATAGTCCGGTTCAGTTCAGTTTTTCATGCCGCAATATGCTTTCTTTTTTTCAATGTAGAATATTTTATTTTAATTTCTCTTTCATCTGATAAATGCCTGCTTCACGAAATACCTTTTATCAGTAGTTTAAGTGCATTTGTTTTAATAAAGGAAAACGCGATGGCCCAGCGGTTAACGAGTTGGCATCGCAGGTTGAATATCTCGGGTTCGAGTCTCGGTGAGTCCGGTACGTTAATTCATGCGCACAATTTAATCTATGATGTAATAACCTGGGTAGGCTACATCTCTAACACTGTCCTTCTATATATATATATATGTGGCAGCTTTTACATAGTCTTAGCCAGGGTAATCCAATCCTAGAATTGATTTTTAAAAAATAAGAAGACTAGGGAGACTACAGCTGCTTCACGATAACTTGTAAATCATTATGATGACTTTAAGTTTGTTAACATTTTAGTACAAATTAGTAACAAGTAATTATAATTCGTCGGCATGAATATGCTAAGTTATGTTCTGAAGATAAAGACATTTAGCGTTTAAACTTCATTTATATATTACTATATGCTTCAGTCACTTTGTATGTTTTATGTAATATTTTGCTAGAATTTTCTTGCCGCTGGAGCCCTAAATAACTCAATAATTATAAGTGCATAAGGTGCTGAGCAAAAAAACTTTTTTTGTGAAAATATGTGAAAACAGTAAATAGGCTATTATAAATTATAAAGATCAAAATAATATAAAATCAGCGTTTTGTAAAAGAAAATACATTTTATTTTGGAAAAAAATAAAGACCGTTAATAAATAGTGATTTCTTAAACTTATATAAGCGTATATTTTGGTGTTTGCTTTGTAAACATACATCTTATTTGAATTTTGCATGAGACACATAGGTACAAAGCACTAGCTGCGCGATCCATTTGTTCCTCCTATCTGAGAAATATCACCACAAGACAATAAAAGGAAGTGGTAGATGGTTTTACCATCGTCCAGGGCAGATACCACCCACTGCACACGGCGGTTTAGTTCATTTTGGGATGTTTTTCGTTTAGGATGCAGGTACTGGTGCTATATCTTCAAGTACCTCTTTGCTGTTATGTGGCCATTAGTTGGTTCCTTTTCGGCACTGCTCCTGACCTTGCTCAGAGTGAATCTCATAAAAGAAAATTAAATTAACGATCCTTATGGCTGCAAATTTGGTTATGTTAGCAGAATTCGTCCGCGATATAAGTTTTATACAAAATAATTTCTAGGAAAGGACTTTTTAGTATCTCGTGTATTTCACACACCCAAAAGTGCCTTTTTGAAAGCCCTGAACTCAATCAGAGATCTTATTTTTTGAACATGTGCCACCGATGGACCGCCTCTTAAAGACGCGATCCATCCGTAATACAAACTCACAAAAAATGGTTTGACAGAAATTTCCCGTTGTGTAGTGTTGAGGTCGAGAATCAAACCATCGACCTCCAGTACAAAACGTAGGCACTTTGACCGGTTCACCATAATTTCATTAGTATAGTTTTAGATTTTCCAAGCAGAATACTATGAAATAAAATTTCCCCATTAGTAAACAAAACATTGCGAGTCCTGAAAGAGCACATTTAATGATTCGCAACCGAGTAAAAGCACAAAATTGATGGTAATGGCATGGCAAAATGTGAATAAAACGTTTTCATAAGAAATGTGAAAGCGAGACGTCGCGACCTATCAGTGACTTATACTTGACAAAAGTTATTTTGTCATTCGCAAACGTATAATCCATTCAGATGGCGTTATTAATTCAACTTGAAAAACATAGAATATTTTCATGATATTCGCATGACATATTGATTTGGTTTCCACTGATGGCAGAAATAAGTTTCTATCAAATATCTCATTAATGCAGTTGAAGTATATGGTGGTCTTAATATCGACCAGAGCAGATAGCTTTCATTGCTCTTTAATCAGTTCAGTTCTGGTATGTGTCTAGTACAATATTATAAACTATACCGGTCGTTTAAGTTGCTGTTATTCAGTTTGGCTCAGAGAGCTAAGTTCTATAATGAAGGTATTATTTCTGCTACGACGTAGAATTAAATACAACACATTTTCATTGAAACGTTGTCAGTTTCTATCGCGGGTAGAGTCGGTTGACATGAACTTATAATTTCTTCAAAAACGCAACTAGATGCTATGTTTTCCGTAGCATAACATTTTCCAAATTACTGTGAGTCGCGCTTGAAAAAACAAAATTGGTAACCTTCGTTGACGAAGCATGAATCAACCGCCACTAAGCATGATCAAATTGGGGTCCACGATTGATAGCATCATTAAGTGGTTCTCAATCAAGGGTTCGGTGTCTACGCTAGTGTACATTGAAAGAACAATTATGGCACTGCAAAAAACAGGCGAGTACCTCACAACACTGAACCTCTTTAGAGATGCCATAAAGGTTTTACAAAACATTTCTGTTACCATCTTTAAAACAGATATGGCATACATGTCAGTTTGTTAAGGAAATGCCCACATTATGACGCCGCCAAGGGTCGGGACATCTGCGGGTCGTGCTTGGCAAAATAATCTGATTGGGATCACAGTATATTTTTGTAAGAATTGTATTGAGAATGACTAGTCGAGTTAAACCAACCGCCCTGAAGACATGTATATATATTTTTGAAAAAGGGTGTTTTTAACTACATAGTTTTGCGCACCAAAGCAAGATTATTGTAAACATTTTAGACAGATAGTCAGGCTATTTGTGGTAAGATAGAACACCTGTGATGGAAAGTATAATTTGCCTCGAAATAGAAGAACGACACCAAAATAAGACAACGCGGATAACCCGGTGATTTCTCTCTATTTTGATGCATTTGTTGTGGCCTTTCTGAACATATTAATCAAATATATCCAGCTGTTTTCCAGACTTATCGATTCGACTCTGATAATGGGCCCGAAGTCAGCTTCAAACACTACAATCCACACACACTCCAAAACAACACACTCTTACATACCACGCTGCGTTGTAAAGAGCCACGCGGCTTTACTTAATTCTAGAAAGTTGTGGGTCATTAGAAAATTTTATTTTCATTGCGAGTGGGCCTCAACGGCAGGACCCAGTCATTAGTCGAACTTCTTTAATTGAAAGTATAATTTGCCTCGTGTTCAACTGGGACAATTTCCGACTGGAAAATATATCCTCAATTGGTCTGCAGGAAACTCTGGCACCATTCGATTAATTTTTTTATAAATTCTTCAAATTATTAATTTTTAATTAGGTATTCCGAAACATAATTGTTTAGACTGTTCCTAAATCAACGGATATACGCAAAACCTCTACCACGGCTTGAAACCAAAACGAAGGGCTCGGACGGTTTCTATCAAATAAAATTTCTATTTTGTCAAGCGTAAGCCAGAGTCGACCGCGCCTCGGCGGCACGATCGATCAGTGACTTACACTTATCAAAACATGTGCGGTCGGTCAACTATTTTTTCGACTTTGCTGGTTTTGCTTGCGCTTCGCATTTAAAACTTCAATTTACCGGAAACCTACTCAAACTAACCGGTACTTGAATTTCCAATCAAACCACCCCAACAGCCACAAGAGATCAGTTGTCAACAGCCTCATCAATCGCGCCAAAATGTTAGTTTCAGATGAAAGGGATCAAAGAAAAGAGATAAATTTAGTTAAAAAGACCTTGAGAGCCAACGGTTACCCTAAGCGTTTCCTACGCGATTACGTCAAGACAGAACAGATGAAAGAGGAAAAACCGACTAGTAACGTTTTTGCTACCATTCCCTATGTCAAAGGATTCAGTGAAAAAGTAAGAAGGATACTTGAGGAAGCAGACATCAGAGTCTCATACAGGCCCACTAATAAGTTAGGTGATACACTATCTAAAGTGAAGGACAAAGTTGACCTAAAGAAAAGGAAGGGAGTAGTTTATTGTATCCCATGTAAAGACTGCAAAGAGGTATACATAGGAGAAACAAAGAGAAGTTTTGCCACAAGGTGTCAAGAACACCAGCGAGATGTAGGAAAATGTGATTATGAAAAGTCTGCGTTATCCAAGCATGCATACTGCAATGACCACAGAATAGATTGGGATGAAGCTACTATATTAGAGAGAGAAGATCATTACAAGAAAAGACTATTTTTAGAATCATATCACATCAACAGCATATCACAGACTATGAATGATAAGAAGACTTGCAGGTTTCAGGCAGCTTATCAGACTATCTTTCAACGTAGATAAAGTTAGACATTTATCTTTAGCCCTTTATGTCTCTTTTTACTCAGAATTTAGAGTATTTTATCTTTTTTATTTACTAGCTTATTTAGGACGTCCCCTTTTTAGTATATAGTATTGTTGATGACTTACTATTCTATTGCCCTGATGAAGAACGTCTGTATAGACATTCGAAACGTTGGCAAAATATGAAATACCGTTTGCACATCACCAGTTGAGCAATTAGACTCACTATGAATTTCCCTGGTGGCAATCACTCAATCTTCAAAAATATCGGACGTTCGTTTAAAGGTTTCCCAAAAATTTGTGAACATCAACTTTGACAACAACGACCACGGACTTTTGAAAGGGTACAACGTTGCCCTCACTCTGGTGGATCGCGTTCATGAGACGCGACGGACGCGTTTTCGTCGAAGAGCAAAAGCATGGTTTAATGCTGTCTACTCCGCGCTTTGCGAACATTAACTTCGGCGCAGAATAACTACCACGGACATTTGAAATGGTACAACGTGCCCTTAGCTCCCCCCGCTCTATTTACGTGTACATTTACGTTGATGCAGTTTATGACGATGTTGGTTTGCCTCTATGTAGGGTTTGCTTGCGCGACAGATGTCCTTTTATGGACACAAAGCCGCAATTTTGGTTGCACCACGCTTCGTCTGTATCGCCTTCTATAGATAGGCATCGCCTAAATTTGCCGCGCTTGCTAAACTTACACTGTGCTTTTTAACGTCTTCAGTCAAAGATCATTTTTTGTTGGATTTCGTATTTCGCATAGAAAGTCCAGCATTTAACCTTTCTATTCGTATATCCGTTCACTCAATGACTATGAGCTACTGCTAATTGTTGTGCAAACAACTAACCGCGCTCCAAGCAAAAAACTACGTGCAGCGTGGCATCCGCTGGGAACCATGGTTATTCCATTCACATGGACAGAGTTTCATGGTCAGTTGAACAGAAACCGCTCGTTTTTTATCCATCAAATTACTTTGTGTTCGTAGTGTTCATTTTGTTTATCCGAATCTAAATAATTTGTTTTGCCATCTGAACTGTCTATAAGTAACTCATAGTCGACAATTTATATTTACAAAGGAAAAAACAAATGCTAATAGGCACACGCAAACGCAAACTTCGTCGCAAAAATAATGCGCGCGTATGTTTTGTTAAGTATGAGTCACAAATAAATAGCGCCACCGAAGAGCGGGTCATCTGTCTGGAACGTTCTTAGCAAAATAAAATTTATGATTGGTGACATACACAAAATTTACTGTAGAAGCTACAATAAAATTATTACACATACAAAGCTTCATAGTATAAAATTAGAACTTTTTATTGAAAATGTACTCATAAGCAAGGTCGGAACAGTGCCTGAGAGGAACGAACGAACAGCCGCTTATTAGCAAAGAGCTACCATATAAAAGATGTAGTACCGGCAACTGCACTAAAAGCTGAAAACAACCCAAAGGAAAACGAACTGCTATGGTAAAGTACAGTGCGTATCTGGTCTGGTCTTTGTATCCTTTTAGTCGCCTTGTACGACACGCAGGTGAGTTTGGAAGCGTCTTTTGAATACAATAACCCCAGCCCAGATGAGAAAAAAAAACATTTTAAAATGTATTTTGTTGAGTGCGGGTCACTGACAGATCGCACCAGTGCATCGCGGTGCATCTTGCTTATACTTAAGAAGTGGTAGATGGTTTTACCATCGCCCAGGGCAGATACCAATCACTGCAATTTACCATGGCGGTTCAGTTCCGCTTGGGGTGATTTCCGTTTAAAGTGCAGTTGCTAGTACTACATCTTCAAATAGCTCTTTGCAATTAAATAGCCGTTAGTTGGTTCCTTTTAGACATTGGTGAACTCAATGAAAAAAAAATACTTGACACAAATGTTGAGATCGAGATTCGCTGCTCAGTGATGAATGTCCGAGAAATTATAAATACTATGGACTCTGTTTTTACAACAGATGGTTTCGCCATGTTGTGAAGAGAAATCCATTTATTCAAAAATCACAGAAGCATCTTCACCATGTAAACAATTTGCATATGCACTCTTCATGAGTATATATATATATATATATATATGCCATGAGGAGAAGGAACCAAAAATTAACAAAAAATGATGACCAAGTTGTGACACCTGGACGGCGGTCACAGAAGAAAGATATTTTTTAATATGCGCACCGTTGTGAAAATTCATTATAAGAAGCTGGCTGAATATCAAAGTTATCTGTGCGCGCATTTTTTTTTACTTTATTAGGCCTTTAAAAATACATTCAGCAAAATTTATTTTAAGATCGGCTAGGTTGGAAAGGCCACTTCGCTAGAACTCTCTAGAGCCCACCTTGATGGTATCCAGCCAAAAGAGGTCCGAAATTAAATTTCGGGGTCCGAAGATGGCTAAATATGGCAGATAAATTCCGCGCAATGTTTTTTTTGTAGATTTTCCAAGCTAAAGCGCTTAATAGGCCATTCAGCAAAATATTTGGGTTGGCGAGGGTAGCGCGGCTTTGTGGTCTCTCAAATAGGCTAGAGCCACTTTAGATGGCAGATGGTATCCAGCCCAATGAGGTCCAGTCACTTCCTTGTTCAGCGTTTAATTTTCCCACGGCGAATCATAAGCTTCCCATAGCATGGCAAACCACGTGACCATCGTTGATATTCCAGTAGCCGTCACCCATTCACCTGCGTTATCGATTTCAATTCTTTTTCCTGTGAAGGAGATTTTCTCCGACGAGTCTGAGGATTCCATCTGAAAAAAATTGTAAACATTGATTCAGTAGGTGGCAGAACACAGTAATTCAATATGGGGCCGAGTTAAAACTTTTGCGTTGGCTCGGTCGGTTAGGCGCGGACGCATTGCCTGAAAGATCATGATTCGATGGCGGTCCCATGGTAGCATAGAACAGATACGCAGTCACTACAAAGGTCCTAAAAGTTGTTGGGTATAAGCCCTTCGTACGTGTACGGACAGACCATAGAAAATATTTCGAAAACCCTGCAAAAAAGTTTGACAGGTTACCCGGGAGAGAGCTGATGTGTTGCTTCTATTTTCCTCAATGAGTTCAAACAGAAATTCATTGAACATGGACATTTAAAAATAAAAATATCGAAATAACTCATTCACCTATTGATTTGATTGTATTTTTCAGTTCAGAATCTTGAGTCTTTAAATTTTTTATCTCTTCTTCTATCCCACTTATCTTGGTCGTAAGATCTCTGATTTCTGAAATTTTAGAACAAAATAAGATATTATCAAATGCACAAGCGGAGGAAACAAGTATTCAAGAGAATTTGACAAAGAAACTATAAACTGGGTAGAATTTTTTACCATCCAGTGGAAAAATGCAATATTTTGAGACGAAAAATTGTAAAAATATAATTGAAATGTGAGTTGTCCTACTTTTGACTAAAGTCGAAATGTATACAACCCGGAGAAACCACTCTCTTTTTTATCACGACTTGAGTGACATGTTGCTCATTGCCATAGTCTAAATCAAAAATTTTACTTTGACAAGTATGGGCCACAGATTGACCGCATCGACTGTTTCTGATTGGGGCCAGTCAAAAAGCACTATTAATGGGAAATGCTGAAATATTCGCACACAATATATCTTGTTGTTGACATTATTATTCTGAGACACAATTAAAAATTATTATTAGGCGAACGAAACCCCCTCTTTATTCATCAACCAGAGCTGCCATAGGGACGAAATCACAAGGACGAATCCCTAGAAGTCTCGCTCGTTAATTCATGCCCAACTCCCAATCCCGAAAACTCCCTATCTTCCCAACACCACTAACCCTGTTTGCCCATAAACGACAGCCATTTTAGGATCTTTCTTAGGGCCATCAACTCAAATGAGGGGCTATAAATAAAAATCCTCCATTATTGGCGTTTACTGAAATTGAAATGATTATGACCATGAGATGACCTAATTGACATTAAAGGGATTATGGTCAGGTAAGTTTGAATTTCTCAGTACACAAATAGGGCTGGGCAAAACCGAATCATATGGAAATCGAATCTGTTTTGAATATATTTTTTTAAAATTGGATCGAATCGCTAATACTTGTAACAAATATCCCATCTTTACTATTATAACTTGTCGCCAGTGTGAAAATGAAGAAATTCATAGTTTATAGTATATTTCCAATTCACACTAAGAGCACCGGTTTTAATATTTAAACGACGAAATATAATCGCATGCATTTGCATTGCATTTCGCCGTTAAAATTTAAAATCCTAGTTTATTTAACACGTTTTTGTTCTGTGAACGATTCACAATTGATTCGAATAATTCGTACTTCGAATCGATTCGAATCACCGAATCGAATTACCCAGCCTTATACACAGACAGTTCTTGTCAGTAAATCAGCTTGACTCAACTTACTTTCTTTGCTTGCGGTATAGTTGTGCACCAGTTCTTCGTACTTATTCTTGTTAACCATAACGTCCGTTGACAAGTCTTCATACATTTCTTTGTTAGCGGTAACGTTAGTTGCCAGTTCTTCATACATTTCTTTGTTACCGATGAGGTCGGCTGCCAATTCTTCTATTTTTACATTTAATCCAATGTTGGTTTCTTTGTTAGCGGTAAATTCAGTGGCCAGTTTTTCTATTTTTTCGTTTAATCTAATGCTCGTTACCTTGTTAGCGGTAACGTTAGTTACCAGATCTTCATATTTTTCTTTGTTAGTGGTAACGTCTGTGGCCACTTCTTCTATTTTCTCGTTTAATCCAATGTTAGTTTCTTTGTTAACGGTAACGTCTGTTGCAAGTTCTCTTATTTTTTCGTTTAATCCAATGCTAGTTTCTTTGTTAATGGCGACTTCCGTATCAAGTTCCTCTATTCTTCCGATTAATCCAAAACTCGTTTCTTTGTTGGCGGTAACGTCCGTTGCCAGTTCTTCTATCTTTTCGTTTAATCCTGAGCTCGTTTTTTTGTTAGCGGTAACGTCCGTTGCCAATTCTTCAATTTTTGTGTTTAATCCAATGCTTGCTTCTTTGTTAGCGGTAACGTTGGTTGTCAGACTTTCATATTTTTCCTTGTTATTGGTAACATCCGTTGCCAGTTCCTCTATTTTTTCGTTTAATCCAATGCTCGTTTCATCGTTAGCGGTGACGTCCATAGCCAGTTCTTCTATTCTTTCATTTAATCCAAAACTCGATTTTTTGTTAGCTGTAACGTCGAGTGCCAGTTCCTCTAGCTTTTCATTTAGCCCAATGCTCGTTTTTTTGTTAATGGTTACATCCGTTGCCAGATTTCCATACTTTTCTTTGTTAACGATAACGTGCGTTGCCAGTTCTTTTATTTTGTCCTTCAATTCTTCATTGTTAGTCCTTTGCTGTTCGATATCTGAATAAACAAGACTATTTTTATAACGTGCACAATTTATGACATACTGTTAAAACTATACTCCCCCAAAATACTAATTATTTGAATCAGAGACCAAAAAAAATACAGAGCTATACACGCTTACCAAATAAGGGTCTAAAATGGGTCGCGTCTTTTGTGACTAATGCTTGACAAAGTGAAATATCTGATCCAGTAATGTTATATTTATCTGCCGTTTGAGCGGTCAGATTCCTATTTATGACTTTTCGAGGCTGGGCAATTCAATTCGGTATTTTCAGTCGATTCTTGGCGCAAATTATTCTTCTAATCCGTTGTGGATAGGTCATAGGAATATTGATGTAATGCAATAGGGTATACTATTATTGAATTACTTGTTCATATCGATATTGATGAATTTGTAGCCACAGATTTCTTTATTTTAATAAAAGAGCAAACTGTAGTGTAAAAACAGGAAATTGTGTGAACGCGGATTTACTTATGCAATTCGATTCGAAATTTCATCTGAAATAGACTGGAATTGAGTTCCTCATTGTCCTGTTTAACCAAACTATGATTTAAAGTATCAGAAGATTTTTTTACAGCCACATCTTGAAGTGAATCACCCTGCCCAAGGCCCGTTACCGGCGGCCACTTACAGACGGACAGGGTTAGAATTGCTGGAAAGATATGATCTCTTTCTGTTCGACTTAGCCTACCCAAGTTATTACACCCTGGGTGAATGGTGGGCATGAAGTAACGAGCCGGATTCGCCGGGATTCGAACCCGCGATCATCAACCGGCGACGCCAACATGTTTAACCACTAGGCCATTTGACCACCGCCCATCGCTGGTATTAACCAGTAACTACATCCCTGCAATAGCTATTTGCCATGCAGTGAATGTTAGTTGCTTTGACGCTGCTCCACATAAATTTCAAGGAAAAAGAAAAATAAACGAAAACTTCATTTTAACTGGTCGGGGATCAGGGAAAAGTGAAGGAAAACTTTCTATGGCTGTACGTATCAGATCTGTAGAATCATAAACTGTCTCCTCGTTTTTCAACTTACTTTCTTCGTTATGGGTTACTCGTAATGATAGTTGAGTAAAAAATTCATACAACCCAGTCATGTTTTCCGCTTGTTCGTTAATACCTGCACAGAAACAAATATCATGACTTATATTCCTGATGTTGGGTAAAAGATTCAAAATAGAGAAATTTTTATTATGTCTTCTTTTGTTGGGTACACTGCTATAAAAAATAAGCACCATTTTTACTGGTTTCAGAGCCTAACAGCAATTGTAACTGTTACATACAGAACTTTTACGTAGCCGAGGGGTAACTGTAACAGTACCAAAACTAGTAAATTGCGTTATACAGACCCGTGAAATATACTACCTATACCCCTCAATAGCTTGGTCATGTAAAACGGAAGCGTATACTGCGCGACGCAGTTTAGATTGCTGCCCCCCAGCTTTACAGAGATGCCGACAGTTAAAAGTACGGATATGTTTTGAGTATATTTTACTAATATTATTTACAGTATATGTGTCACTGATAGATCGCATTCATGAGACGCAGTCCATCAGTGACGCATGCTTGACAAAATGAAAAATCTAATAAGTTTGGTAATACGCTTCAAGCTATGCAAAGTTGCTTCAACACATGAAACGCAGGTTAATCAAGTACAAACGGGTGATGCGCTGCGCTGTTCTCTTAACCGCAGATTACTGTTCTGTATATGCTAAACAAAGTTCACGATCATATATATTATATCACGATCTATTTATAGATTCCCGTCCATTTTATCTTTAACTGAAATTCGCTCAACGCAGTGGCGACAAAAAGTCTCAAATATTGGGGGGGGGGGGGGGAGTCAATAAAATAAAAATCGAAATTTTTCTTTTAATGTCGTAAATAATTGCGCGTTATATGCGCGCAAAATATTTTCAGCCTTTTCAGGCAAAAAACGCATACAAGAAGCATTATGACGCCGTCTATCACTTATTTTCACTAAGTCGCTTGTTCCGGCACAAAGGGAATACGTACAGGCAATCGTAGTGTTCTTATACCCTGCAAACAAGTCACCCAAAATATTTTTTCATTTTTCATAAAAATGTTGGACGTAAAGCATGGTTGCGATATAAAATATTATGGGCTAAATATTTTTTCACAGCCACTTTTTAGAGTGGATCACTCTGTCCAAGGCTCCGTAACAGCGGCCACTTATAGACGGACATGGATACAATTACAGGAAAGATATCATCTTTTCCTGTTCGGAGCCTACCCGAATTATTAGAGCCAGGGTTGAGTGTTGGGCACGGATAAGCGAGCCGGAGTCGCCGGGGCTCGAACCCGAGATCTTCAACCTGCGACGCCAAGATGTTTAACCACCAGGCTATCTATTGGATGCATTCGAGAAAGATTAATTTTAAAATATTTTTTTCGATTCCATATGACGTTAATTTACCTAACTTACTTTCTGATTTAACTTCTGAAGTAACGTTTGGTTCAGTTCTTTTACGCTGTTCTTTCAATTGAATAATCTTATCTTTTTGCAGAACACCACCTGTAGGAAACACACGTACTTGTTATTTAATGCCTAGCTTCTTGATTACTAGCACATAACTGTGATGAAAGCGACTGCTTCAATTTTTTCGCGGTTACAGAGAGTCAGTCCGTTTTCCTATTCAACAATAGAAACGGAAAGTACAACAGCTGCTTACTGTTAAGAGACTGTTAGTAGGGCTGGGCAAAACCGAATCATTTGGAATTCGAATCGGATCGAAGCACTAATTCTTTGTAAATAACAAAGATAACATCTTTGCTATTATAACTTGTCCTCATTGTGAAAATGAAAACATTTTGACCATAATCGATTATATTTCGTCGTTAAAAATAATAATCCTAGTTCACTTCACCAGTTTTTGCTCCTATGAACGATTCACGATTGATTCGAATTAATCGTGCTTCGAATCGATTCGAATCATCGAATCGAATTGCCCAGACCTAGCTGTTAGTTGGTTCCTTTTAGGAATGTGATCATATTCAGGGAGTGCACAAAGTGAATTTCAATCAAAAACGTTATTACCTTCTGATTTAACTTTTGAAGTAACGTTTGGTTCCAATCTTTTATGTTGTTTTTCCTTGAATTCAATGGCGTTCTTCTTTACGTTTTTTTGCGTAACACGACCTTGAAGAAATAATCACAAATGTTGTCATATCTAGCGACTCGATTACTTACGGAGAGTGGCGTATTTAGGACCAACAACGGAGTGGACGAAATTAAAAAAAAAATTGCAGTCAAATTAAGACGTCATAATGGGCATCGCAGACAAAAAATACAGAAAAATAGAGTTTTTATCGCATATCTCATCAAAAATGGCAATAAAATCCCGAAATTCAAAAAAATAATTTCAGGGCCTAAAACCGGCTTAATAGGAGTGATCAAAAATCTCTGGATATCCTACTTTTAGGGCACTAAAAGTCATTCTGCGATCGTTTGGTCGGCGAGGAGGGCGCCTTGCACCAGCACTTTAAAGGACATTCTGCGCTTTTTTTCGGTCGACGAGCTTGCGTATGTCAATGACAGTGGTGGCTACAAAAGTCTTTGCGCGGTTACGGAGAGTCAGCCTGTTCGTTCATTCAACATTGAAAGTGGAAGTGGGGAACCCCAATTTCAAATTTCGGAGGAAGGGTTCGGCGTACAATTTTAATCGTAAACAGTAGGGTTTACTTATAAAAATCGCCAAATTCTCGCGCGCTTTTCCGAGATCTCCTTACTAACCCGTTGTTGGCCGCTATTATCATCAGAATATGTTGTTGCAACTAGTGATATCCGCCTTGGGTAATGGTAAAACAATCTATAAATTTCAGTTTGCCAAGCTTGAGCCACAGATGGACCGCGACTCGGCGTCGCGATCCATTAGTGACTCATACTCAACAAAAGCTTTCTATGAAAAAATCTAATTTGGTAGTGAAGAAGGAGTTAAACACAGGTTATCACAAAGAGTTTACATTATGATAAAACTACGAAAATCGTCAAATTTTTAAGAACATTTTTTCACTGGCAGTCTGCAGTATTGACAACATTTTATAACAAATCATGTCTGCTGTCATCAAACATTAGAAACACGCTTCGAGCTACGCAAAGTTGTCTCGCGCATAAAACTCGCTCAGGTTAAGGAGAGAAAATGTTGCGCTGCGTTGTTCTCATAACCGCAAGTTACTGTTCTGCGTATGGCAAGTCAAGTTCACGGTAAGTTATCTCTGTATACTGTTTATACGCAACATATATTTTATCGCTCAAAAGCGAAGGGTTACTTATATAGCAAAAAGCTATCTCAAAGTGTGACTCCGGGTACTGCATTCCAAGTGGGAAACTTAGCTCTCAAGAAAGACCGAACCAATGAG
The DNA here is from genome assembly GCA_963675895.2 of Styela plicata. Taxonomy (NCBI): domain Eukaryota; kingdom Metazoa; phylum Chordata; class Ascidiacea; order Stolidobranchia; family Styelidae; genus Styela; species Styela plicata. The sequence goes on along the minus strand of OZ023144.1, from coordinate 20,286,503 downwards.
CGTGGGATATCTGCCCTGGGTAATGGTTGGTAAAAGTATCTACCACTTCCTTGTTTCCTAGGAGTTCCCCCAACCAAGGATTGAACACAAGCTACCTCAAATAGACAAACGTTAGGATCAAATTATGATAAATCGCCAACTTTTTAAAAACATGTTGCACTCACATCTGTGCTAATAATATCTAATGTATGCGCCCAAGTTCGCAATTTTATGACACTTGGGTTTTCGATTTTTAATTTTCCTGTTATTTGCTTTCTTTCTCGGTGTGTAGTCGCACATCAATCATTTCATTGTGTTAATAACTTTATTTTAGGTTTCGACTGCTTTCCAGAATCGCCCAATATTTGTTGTGTGTGTATTTTCATGTTGTGTTGTTGTGTTGTTTTTGGAGACTTAAAATACACTATGTCTATGTTCTTTCGGTAAAAGTTCACATTGTTTTATAAATCGCCTATTTGCATTTCACGGGATTGAAAATAGTCCTAACGTTTTCTTGCTTGTTGTAAGGGGCGACTGAAAGAAAACAAAGAAATGATGGAGTTTCACCATCGTCCAGGGCAGATACCACTCACTGCACTTTACCATAACAGTTCATTTCCGTTTGGAATGTTTTCCGCTTGAGTGCGGTTGCTGGTACTACATCTTGTAGTAGCTCTTCGCTATTGATTGGCTGTTAGTTGATTGATTTTAGGCTCTGGTTCTGGCCTCAGAGTGAATTTCAATAAAAAAATACCAATCGAGCGATGCAAAGTTGTCTCGTGCGTAAACTCGCCCGAGTTAATCGAGTACAAAAGGTTCATGTGTTCGGTTGTTCTCATAACCGCAAGTTTCTGTTCTACGTATGGCAAGCCAAGTTCACGATTATATCTCAATATTCTATTTTTGTACAATATCTATTCACTAGAGATAAGCCGATATCACTTTTCCTATCGATACTGATGTTCCGAAATGAATCAATACCGATTCTCATTGCAAAAAAGCTTTAAATAGTGATAAGAGATTAATGTTAAAATTAAAATGAATTAGTTCAGAGAAGTTCAGAGAAGCTATGACTGTGGCCTCATGACTGTCATATTACGCTGTAGATGCATTCGTAAATTTTAAGGATTATTTCCCAATTTTTCGTGAAAACGAACGAGTAATGCGCGAGTACAAAAATATATCACAGATAAGTGTTTATCTTGATCAAGAAAGTTATCTCCAAATTTCATAATTAGATGCCAAAGAGTTAGATGCCGATATGAGTAAACCGCATTCTCGGCTTTCCTCGCGCAAAATAAAAATGAAAATCCTATTCTATTTGAATTTAAAGCGATGTCTTCTCATTTTGTTCTCGAATGATTGAAGACATGGCAACAAATTACCCACCTTTTACACCGCTTGGCAATCGCAATAAATTTTTGCAGATTTTGCATATTCGACAATGTTTCGATGAAATCGGTGATTTTTAAGCAGATACCGATGTCCCAAAAAAGAACCGATACTGGCCAATAACTGATAAATCTGTACATCTCTACTATTTGTATTCCTGGTCAATCAATTACAAAGTTTCACCGCATATTTTAATTTTTATCAAAATTCTTTATCTAGAACGCGGTTGTAACTTGACATTCAGATTCACGATCTTCCCACTTAAAATTATCGGTAATTTGCAAAACTTACTTTCTGATTTAACTTTTGGGGTAACGTTTGGTTCCAGTCTTTTATGTTTTTTAATCAATTCCATAGTCTTGGGTTTTTCTATAAGAACACCTGTAAAAAATACAAATATATTATGCCTTTAATAATTTGCGCACGGACGTTATAAGAAGAACAATGTAAGTTTCTGTGTTGTAATGGAAAGCCAGTTCATCCACCTATTCAACAATGGCGACGGACGCGGGACCCCTTCATCCCATCGTCAAACTCTTCCGTGCTTTCGGGACAGAATCTTCATTCATTGTGTTTTTCAAGAGAAATTTTATTATTTTGTTTGCAGGTAAGTGGGCGCGATGACTTAGTGATTAACATGTTGGCATCGCACTGAATTGAACCACTCAATTAAACCCAGTGAAAGGTATCTGCGCCGAGGACCATTTACATTTCCTCAAAATATTCAAGGTAATCAGTATCTTAATACGACTAATTCGTCATTAAATAAATAACAAAATCAATAAGATAAATATATGATAAAATGTACATTTGTTTGTATTCTGGATTGCGTTGCCGAATGTATTTTATAACGACATTATGTCGTTATATTATGAACTTTATGTAGTCATAACCAGATAACATAAAACAAAGAATTTCTGAATTCTTAATCTACGCCCTCCATTCCATCCAGGGTGTAATAACTTGGGGTGGCTCGGCGAAACCGGAAGGATCAAATCTTTTCAACATCACTAACCACTCAAAAGAATGGCCAAAAATTTGATATTATATTTATTAAAGACGGCGGCATGACATATTAACAAAATAATAATGTTACGTTGTTAACACTAAGCAGACATTCGATCAAAAATTCCAAAATGATAAAATCAGTATCTGTCACTCGAAGTCCTGTAGGGGCGGGCCCGAGAAAGCAAAGAAGTGGCAGATGGTTTTATCCACTGCCTACAACACTCACTGCTCTTCACTATAGTGGTCCAGTATCGTATGGAATGATTTTCACTGAGAGCGCAGTTGCTGGTGTTACATTTTGTAGTAGATCTTTGGCATGTAATCATTTATTGGTTGATTCCTTATAGTTAACTCTGAGCAATTCAATTCGACGATTCGAATCGCTTCGAGAGAAATAACTTCGAATTAACCGAACAAAAATTTGCAAAATGAAGTGGAATCTCATATTTTCCGGCAAAACGCAACCAAAACTATTTAATTCCAGCCAATTTTTTGGATCTCGGAGAATAATGTTGGTGCATTGTTTCTTTGTTTATATTATTATTGATGAATTATTAGATATAGGCATTTTATTTTGGATTAATGAGGCAAATTGAGATGATAAAAACGGATTTAGCGATTCGATCCAATTTGAAAAAAATATTGAAATTCAAAAGGTTACATTTTGCCTAGCCCGGGCTTTGCCCAAATTAAAGTACACTTTAAGGAGATTACCTGGCGCAGACGCACATCGACGAGTATGTATACTTGGACCCTCACATTCTCCATTTTTACATCTTTTCTCTCTTCGTTGGAAACCGTGACGGTTGCATTTCGACCAAGTTCCCCATTCAGCGACGGTTAATTCCGTCACAAAAACAAGGAAAATCAACAAAACTAGAGTAAACACCTGCATTTTTGTCGATGCCATTAATGTAAAAGTTCCGAAACTTGGAGGTAATATTAAACGTATTTGAGTATATCTAAGATATGAAATCATATAAAAACAAAAATAGACGCATAAATACTGGCGTCCAGGCATAATGTTCATCTTGTGAGTATTCAAAAGAATTTATATTGTGTCAACACTATTCGAAAGCAGTTGTCATTTATAAGCCGAACAGGAAAAGATCATATCTTTCTAGCAATTCTAACCTTCTGACCTTGTCCGTGGCCACTGGCAGAGGGCCCAAAGAAGTGGCTATCAAATATTACAGGTAAAGGTATATTTATACTGGGACAATTTTAAACTGGATTATTTTATTCGGTGGTTCGAATCGCTTCGATTCACAATTGTTTAGAATCTGTCGCGAATAGAAAACTTTTAACATGAAATGGAATTTTTTGTATTTTGCCGGATAAATACTACTAAAATATTTTTTAATTCCAACTAAAAAAAATTGGCCTTTCAAGAGCAAATGCGAATTGTACGTACAATGTCTGAAGGTAAAAACGGAACTTTTGCGATTTATATAGAATTAGCGATTCGATCCGATTTGAAATAAATATTCGAAACATATTCGAATTCCAAAGGATTCGGTTTCATTAAAAATTTATCTAGTCAAGCAAGAGCCACTGATGAACCGCGCCTCGGCGGCGCGATTCATCATCGACCTAAGCTTAACGCAATATGCTTGATTGAGATTTTTCCGACTGAATTGCTTGTGAAATCGCAGGTTGAAGATCATTTTAAATCATCCAATCAATCAAAAAAAGGTTGCATGACAAACGGTTGGATCTATTGAACCTAAAAACTGCAGCTCTTCCCTACACTGGTGAAATCAAACTTAGCTCCTCCAAACAACATTGACCCTGCTCGTCTATAACTAAATCTCTCAAGTAATTTGCGCGGGCAACGTTTTCACAGCTGTTGAATGAACTTACTTATTTTCTAGACTCAAGATTCAAGAATATTACTACACACATGCACACATTTTTATGCAATGTTTCGTCTGACCAAGCATTTAACATTTGAAATAAAAGCTTCTGTGGAAGTCTACAGAAATAAAATTATGTGTGCGTGTAGGGCTCTTGAACGTCTTGTCTAGTTAGTTTATATCTATTCTATAGCATCCTTACGTAGAGCATACGGATCCACTCTCAAAAAGGCATAGAAGAAAGATGAATAGTCAGTCCCAGGTTAACTCGTCAAAGAGAATTACTTTTTTTGTTGGTCATATAAAAAATAAGTAATAAGCAACGTCAAAATGAGCGCTTAAATAGAAAGACTAACGACTAAATTCATGACAAAATTTAGCACCAGAACTACGCTCTAAATTGAAAACATAAAATACAGAACTGAACCAATTACGGTAGAGCGTAGTGAGCGGTACCTGCCCTGAACCAAAATAAAACTGCTGCTTCTTTTTAGGCGCATCTTACGACACGCAGGATATGCATTACCACGCGTAATGACATTTCGTCATAACTTTATGCCATTACAGTGATATTTTGTATGCAAATACCCGAACAAAGCAATTTCATAACTCAGATTTATTGTTGGTTAAACATTGCAATACGCTTCGAGCTATACAAAGCTGTCTCGCGCGTAAGAAAAACAGGTTGAATAACTACAGAAGAATTATTCGTGTTAACCGCAAGGTATATTTTCGTATATGTTGAATCATATTCTAGATTATATTGAAATTCTCATCATATATTAATATTACCGATCATTTTTTTATTCACAAGCTTTCCAACTTTTTTTTACTATTGTCAATATTTTCGGAGTGACACGTGTTAAGCAAGTAATATCTGGTGATGGTAGCTTATTTTTAATCGGGCTGGAACAGTATTTGAAAATTCGAAAAAAATGTAAACGTTATTTCATAATTGATAATACACAGCTGAATTCTATTTTAGCTACCAGGAAGAAAAATTTGGTCAGTAGGTTGCATTCGGGATTCGGAATAATTAAAACTTAAATAATTTTTAAGCAATACGTAAATTGCCATAACTTATATTCTCTGAGAAAGTTTGATTCCAACCTTTTCATATTTTTTTATCTCTATGAAGGATCTTTTTTTGTTTTGTTTTGGGGTTTTCGAATTATTTGCTATGGCCTGTCCGTGAACCTACCGGGCGGCTTATACCCAACATCCGTTATACATGGACCTTTGTAGTGACTGTGTATCTGATCTATGTTACAGCTACCCGCGAAGTGCCTTGCTGAAAGGCACGCTCGGTGGTGAAACGGTCAAGCATCGAACCATCGGCCTTCCGAAGAATGCGATCGCGCTTAACCGACTGAGCCACCGAGCCGGAATTAAAAACCCGAAGGATCCTACTTCTCACGCTCGTGAACGATCCTTCGGCGCCACCGCGTGGACGAAATATGCTTTATTCGTAGCAATTGTGGACCCATATGTTTCTAGTCCTTATAAACATTAAATCTAAGGTGCCAATTCGATAACTTGAATACATTCCGTGCGGCTACCACTCAGCATTTTTCATTATGTTCATTGCTCAATTTTCTGATGGCATATAAAACACTATGACTAATCAATGACGACGTCTATCGCCACAGACGAAAACATTTCCTTCAAACAATTTTTTGTCGTAAATCAAACTTAAACAATCCAACAGTCGCTTCCTAGGCTTTGAACACTCAATTTAAATCTGTTGTGTTTTATATCTTCTCTTACACTATCAAAGTTGTCCGTTCAATCTGAATCCCACCTTGCATATTCAAAATAAATGTGTCACCCCAGCTTCAGACAAGCGCATTTACTAAATCTGCGCTTGTGTATTCGCTATATCTCCGTTTAGTAAACCACCAATTGCACATTTAGTTAATTCTTTATGTATTAATGTACCTAAATCTACACTCGCACTTTTGCACATTTAGTCAAATTCCTTGCTGATAGTAGGAAAATTGGGCTACTTATGGCTGCAGGCTCATTGTGGCATCTTGGTGCCGTATTACAAGCAGAGAGTACCGCGTTTTAGTACACAAGTTAGCTAGGTTATTTGTACCCAGATATTCCCAGGCATTAGCTTTCGTGGAAGTCTGCATTCAGACATAGGGTGTCGCTGTGATTAAAGTATCCGAACCTTCCCACAAATGTTGAAACCACCCAGAATTTTGATCAAATATATGAGCCTTGAAACGTCAGAGGCTTCTTGGTCAAATAATTATTAATAATTATTAATTATTAGGGTTTTAAAAAATATATATTCAAATCCTCTACGGAATGATTTATTATGAAATGGTTCCTTTCGAAGTATCCTTATTCTAATTTTGCCCATTTTTTCCTGTTTTGGGTGGCATTTTCGGCATCTCAGTGGATCTGACCAATCTTTTATCTACAGAAATTATGGATCTAGAACAGGTGTCTTAAATGTGGGGGTGATCGCTGTTTCAAAAGGCCGCAAATGATTATCTTTTTGTTTTCGTACAACAGACGGGGGTCGTCTAACAGACTGATATTTTATGCAGCCGAATAAATTTTAAGAACTGCTTAACTACAGTATCAGTCTTTTTTCTCTCTGACTAGCTCAGTCATTAAAAGCGTTACGTTAGAATACGCTTCGAACTATTCATCTATGACGTCCTGGGTTCCAATCCCGTGATTGGATACATGCGAGAAATTTTTGACATAAGAGCCAACCTTGGCGTATTCCCTGATATCCTGCAAGACTACAGGGCATGGAAAGTAGCCTCTGTGGACCAATGGCATCGGGACCCGACTTTGATCGAGAAATGATATAGAAAATTTGTCAGAGAAACTAGTGAGTGGAACCCTGTCTGCTGGTTTTGCGAAGGCAAGAATATCACCAAGATACGCCTTTTCTCTGCAAACAAAATGTAAAGTGTTTGAAAGCGTTTTCAACTAATTTAACGGAAACAAGATTAATACAAAAGTTGACTAATATATCCATGGCAAAGGTATTAAGCTGATGATTAATTATTAGGCACTATAACGACGAATCATTTTACTACCAAGGCATCAGAAAGACTGCAATTGTATGCATAAAAACTGTTTGAACAAAAATCGCATATTACCGAGTTTACATTTACACCTTTGTGAGCATCAGAAAGATTTCACACTTAAAAATCACGGCCTTGTAACGAATAGACGCTCAGACCCACGCAATTGCATGCTCTTTGGTAGAAATGTACCAATACCAATGCCACCGATACTCAAAATTAATGGCAGTAAAATGTAAAATAACTAATAGCAATGAAACATATCCATTGTGGATGATATGTAGGTGAAGCAATAACACAAAAAATTGCAGAACAAAGAATATCGAAGAACTTGATACAAATAGAAATATTCTAAAACAACATTCAAAATTAACGACGCAGTTAACGGCAAATGAAAATTCTTGATTGGAAAGAATTGTATCCCTAGGCAAGGTTGTAACTTTTTTCAGTAATCAAAATTGAAAACCCGAAGGTTGTAGGAAAAGAACATAAGTTAAACAATCCATCCCCACAAACGATAAAATATTTTTTTAATATTTTTAAAATATTTTTTTGGACAATTAATGTCGTCCTAATTAAAGATATTTAGCACTTTTTCACGAAAAGGGAGGGCAATTTTCCCATGATCCGCACGGTAGAATTTCTTCAAATTTTTTTCATAGGTATAGAAATATATTCTGAACTTACTGTCAGAAGGAATAGCGTGACAAATATTTTTTTCGACAATCAATGACGTCCTTATTAAAGATATTTTGCCATTTTTGCACTTTTTCGTGAAAAGGGAGTGGAATTTCCCCATGATCCACACGGTAGAATTTCTTCAAATTCTTTTCATAGGTGTAGAAATATATTCTGAACATACTGTCAAAAGGAATAGCGTGACAAATATTTTTTTTCGACAATCGATGACGTCCTTATTAAAGATTGTAGCAACCGTAGTCGAAAATCATGACTAGGAAAATTTGGCATTCAATATATTAGGTTAATTAAGTTCGAGCATCATGCGTCCAACGCATGATCAACAAAATTCTTATAAGCGATCAAAACCGGCCCTGATAGTTCCAAAACAAGTTTTAATGTTTATGGTATGATCACGTCCGACGAAAAGGAATATAATATCCCACCTAACGCTAACTTGAATGGTCGCATAAAGTGTATAAATGCGAGTGCATTTTTATCCATTGGGGAGAAACAAAAAGCTAAGATGAGATTGTATCCTGATTCTGAAATTATTCTTTTAGTTGAAGTATATTAAAGAATATCAACTTTGGTCTCTATCTCGTCATCTATCTTGACCCTTCGGGGTTAAGATATACCCTATAACTGTTACCCTATATGATATTTTGCCATTTTTGCACTTTTTCGTAAAAAGGGAGGGGAATTTCCCCATGATCCGCACGGTAGAATTTCTTCAAATTTTTTTCATAAGTATAGAAATATATTTTGAATATACTTTCAAAAGGAATAGCGTGACAAAGAATTTTTCCGTCAATCAATGACGCCCTTATTAAAGATATTTTGCCAATTTTGCACTTTTTCGTGAAAAGGGGGGGGGGGGGAATTTCCCCCTGATCCGCACGGTAGCATTTCTTAATTTTTTTTCATAGGTATAAAAATATATTTTGAACATGCTGTAAAAAATAATAGCTTGACAAATAATTTTTTCGCCAATTAATGACGTCCTTATTAGAGATATTTTGCCATTTTTGCACTTTTTCATGAAAAAGGAGGAAAATTTTCCCATGATCCACGCGGGAGAATTTCTTTAAATTTTTTCCCTCGGCGTACAAGTATGGTTTGAACACGCTAGTCAAAAAAATATCGTGACAAACAAATATTTCTCTATTTTGAATATATATTTATGATTTTGCGAAGGCGGATATGGCAATTGAAAAATCGATAACTGTCTGCTGGAAGTGCCTCCTAGCTTTATGCATTTTATCTATATGGGTGTCGGAATAGCTTAAACTACTGGTACCGGTATGTGTATTTCCGACTTAAAATTTGCAGTCTGTACGAGAGGCCGTGGTTTGCATGTGATTAAACCGTCATGCAGGACAAAAATGACAGATACAACTACATGGGCGGGTGTGGGAAGTCGTGGCAGCTGATGGATATCAGGATTAAATCAAGACTACCGGTACCACTGCTCAATGTTTCTCGCGATAAGTTTTCGCTAGTTTTGTAAAATAGCATTGTGCCGGTAGTCGTGATATCCATGTATCTGGTTTATCTGCCACCCATCATCGTAACTCAGAACTGGTGGATATGAGAACAGGAGCTTCCCTGTGGTACGGTATCTAGGTACATGCATGCATCTCCCACGGGATTCTAAATTTTGCCCCCGACGCTCCACAATAGCTACAGGCATATGGGCTACTTACCTTCAATCATGTTTCCAATTAACACTTTTACTAAACCAGGCTTAGCTAAGCGTCAGTAGTTACGGAAGCACACTTACTTGGATTAAATTTTAATAGTTTCACCAACAACGATATATAATGTAACGTTACCCGGTTAGCCCAACTGCTGAAGCATTAGGAATACCCTTCAAGCTACACATGGTGATCTAGCAAAAGAGTAGATTACAATTTCCTCCACCAACCAGGTCCGTGCTCATTAAAATAGTCAGAAATATATTAAGCTAAAACCCTTCACCCCGATTCAAAACTGGTGTCTTTATGAGAAGTCGTGGTTTGCCATATGTTTAAGCTGCTCTCTGGGCTTTCCTCTCCTACAGGATAAAAATGAAACCTTACCTTACCCTACCCTATACATCCAAAAATCTATGCAATGATCTGTATCAAAATATTGCGTGACAGTTGGGCTACCCGTGGAAATAACATCTGTTTTTGCTTTGTTTGTGCTAGTACCGGTAGTCAGTCCATATGAATTTCCAAAGCGGCCTCACGAAGTTAAGTACCATATTTCTGGAATCATGAAACTATATGAAAATTTCTCAAAATTGGAAGCGACTCATTCTAAGCCAGGAGATGACCTCTGGTTAAGATGAAGAAAATTCTGCTTGCATTTTGATTCACCAGATTTTGATGACTTTCAGGAATATGGTACTAACCCGTCAAAAGTTTCCAGGTTTTTGTTTTGTAAATTATATTATGAATAACCAACAGCAGTGGAATTGCAATCACTGTTTGAAAAATTTTAAACGGAAATGTTACCTCATCGTACACACCAGTAGAAAACATGCCGACAAATCTATCAATGTCTGTATTGTTTGTGATGCGGCATTTACTACAAAAGAACTTCTGAAGAAACATAGATCTGACAACAAAATCCACAAATGCAGTATCTGTGAAAAAACACTGAGATTCCGGCACGAATTCTTCAACCATAAGCAACGTCATGCTGAAAATCGCATAAGGAAACGCTGCTTTATTTGCGGAGAAACATTCCGCTTGGTTAAAGACTTTAACAGTCATATGCTAACACATAGTGAAAAACCATTCAAGTGCAAAGTATGTGGAAAATGTTTCAACTCTGAACACAATTTAGATCGTCATTATCCCAGACATTTAAATGAGGAACACAGATGCCCAATTTGTGACAGAGTGTTTAATACGATTGACGACATGAAGAAACACTTAGGTTGTCACACTGTGAATGAGAAAAAGTATAAATGTGATCAATGTGGAAAATTATTTCGTTTTCAGGCCAAACTAACTGCGCACATGAAAGTTCATACTACAGAAAAAAAATATTATTGTGGAATTTGTGGAAAGTGGCTCAAGACATCCAGTGGATTAAGGCGTCATCAATATGTTCATCTGCCGAAAAGTGAAAAACCACATAAATGTGAAATTTGCGGGAAAGCATTTTGGACAAAGGGTGATGTCCTAGTTCATATGATGATGCATACAGATGAAAAACATTTTAAGTGCGAAAAATGTCCAAAAGCATTTGCACGAAAACAACCATTACTGCTTCACATGAGGATGCATAACAACGAAAAACCGTGTATTTGTGAAATATGCGAGAAATCTTTCAGAAAATCCTCGCATTTAAAATCACACATGATAACGCATACAGGTATGTGCATTATTTTTCACAGTGTGTCTCAAATCATGTTCTATTAAATCATTCTATTAAGCAAATATTTGTTGCAAGATGGATAGTCAAAACTACTTTAGCAAAACTTTGGAAGATATTTGAAAGCCTTAAGCTTATTTTTTGTGTTTACTTTTGTTTTATATGCTTTATTTTAAGAATATAAATAACTTAGTTTTACACGAAATTGTTTATTCAGAGAAAAAAATGCCTCTACGAGAACTGCCACATCTTGCTCAATATCGAATCTTACACCTGGGCTATAAGTTTTAACCAGGTTCAAAGCAAATATTCAAATACATTCAATACAGTAAAAGTTTGAATTTAGATATCTTTTAAAAGATAAAGGATTTGTCAGCTTTATACCATAATTAGGTATAAGTGCACAAGAAAAAAAATCCCTGGTTTCAATTTTTGAAGCAGCATTTAATTTCTAATCAAATTTCTTGATAAAATTTGCTTTTGCGCAAAATATTTTGCTGTACAGAGCTCCGTGTGATTTCCATCTAACCTAGGGATTGATTGTTTTGGTAGTTTTCTATCAATAAATCCAAAATTTTTTTACCATTGGGGCAACAGTCATTAATGATGCCCAATTAGGTCAATCAATAAAATGGCGCTGAGGTCATGCTTCAAGCTTCACAGCTCTGATCATTTCTGATGTAGGCTTGATATTCGCTGGATACCTTGGCGGCGTATGGTGGTTTTTGCAATTTTGCAACCCCCCTAATTACAGATTATTTCGACAATCATGTCCATGCACAAAAATGGGTTCGGCCAAAACATGGTTCAACAGTACGCTGGACTCTTCCCTCCCTCACGATGAAAATTAGTTTTATCACAACTGAATAAAAATTATTCTACCAAATACAGGTGAGAAGAAATATAAATGCGAAACGTGTGGAAAAAGATTCGGATATCCCAACGTTTTGAAGCAACACATTCGAATTCACACCGGTGAAAAACCTTATAAATGTGAATCATGTGGGAAGCAATTTCATGATGGGGGTACATTGAGAACACATAAAAAGAGCAAATTTGGATGCGGGCCAAATAAGATAGTTAGAGAATTCCATAAATGTAGTATATGTGGATTTGGATTTAAATATAAAAATCAGTTGGCAAAGCACTATGGCTTTCATGTCACAACGTAAGATTTTCGTTGTACAGTTTGCGACAAAGCGTTCAAAAGTTTAAAAGTACACGTTGGCTTTTATTCTGAAGAAAAACCATTCTCATGCAACAAATGTCCATTAAATTTATCAGTAAAGTACGGCTCATGGCACACATGAGAAACCATAGTGACGTGAAGCCACATTCTTGTACAATTTGCCACATGTCATTCAAGCGCAGATCATATGTTCACAAACACATGTCCACTCACATGAAGCGGGATCACTATGACTGCCCCGTTTGTTCAAAACGACTCAAAACTTATGGTGGATTGAAAAGTCATATGAAAGTACATGCAGAAAAATCTTAAAATGTAATGTATCTGGAGAATCTCATCCAACTGAAATATGTCATTTTCTTAATGCTGTTGAAATACCTTTCAAGTTCGAAATAACAGAAGATTAGAAATACTTATCAACATATTTTTAGGGGAAAGAGGTGGTGGTGCCATGGTCTCCCCACCGACTAATAAAATTGCAAAATGTTTTTTTAAATGCTTGAAAACGTAGGAATTTTCTTTGCACAAAATGTTGTTTCTCAGATTTAGTCAATTTTAATACCACTTCTTAAAAATTTTTCGCTCACACGGCATGATTTTTAGACTATGTTATTGTCGCAAAAACGCTTTTCTTAAAAAAAAAACAAATTGCTGGTGGCGCCATTATTACTCCGTATTTCACAAATTTTATAATGCCCCCCTTTCAGTGTTCTGGATACACCATTGCTTATCAATAATCGTAAACCTAATGCATGTACTTGGTGCGAATAAAAATATGTATTCCAGAGCAGACATTGGTTTATTTTTTATGTGGACCAAATCGTGAGAGCAGAGTTCGTGAACTATCGGTTTGCTTTGCGCTGGTAGTGTTTAAGAGAATGTGGATGAGTACCTTAGAATTGGCCATCATATTTCATGTGTTTCGTAAAAAGTAGCAGATAAGTGGTAGATGGTTTTAATGCCTAATATCACGCATTATGCTGTAGGGTAAAGAGTATTTTAACATATTTATTGAGATAATATTATAGTTGATACGAATCCATTATGAAAGTAAAATCGCCTGGCCAGATGGCCAAGGGCCCGTAGTTCTTACTGCACGCCCGTTCGTAGTTCTGTCCTCTATGCTCTTACAAAACAAGTTATACGGTCATTTTGAATTGGCCAAAACTTGCGCTGAAGGCTTAATAAAATAATTTTCGTTCGTACTTGTTCGTCCAGTAGCCACGCGTTATAATCGTGACAATTTGATATAATTCAGAATGTCATAAATTTGTCGTGATATTATTTAAAGCATATTTAAGCATCGAATATATCCAAAATAAAGTGAATTTAACCTAGTATATAACACAATGCTCTTTTATTACAGTTTAATTCTGTTTGAAAAGTTTTTCGCTCAAAATACGGTTGCTACTTTTAATTTTATTTACCACGTTTCCAGCTAAAGAGTTGTTAATTGCTTCCTTATGAGCGCGGCTCGCAACCTTGCTTGTAGTGAACCAATGAAAATTCCTATGGTTCACTTTAAGTTGGGCTAAAGCAGCGGTTTCCAACCAGTGGGTCATGCAAACATTTCAAAGTGGGCCACGGAGCAATTTAAAAAATCTAGAGTTATTGAAGAATTTAGTTTCATTTGTGTAACTATACATAATTTTGCAGGAATAATGGCTTAGGGAGGAATTGAGATTTTTTGGTTTGATTGGAACATGTTGTTAATCCTGGTGCACACAGGCTTTCGAATGCGACCGTTTGAATAAATAATTTGTTTCGAAATGTGTTTTGCTGTTTTTTTTTTTGTTCTAAACTTATTTTATAGGTTCTTGCTTTCATAAAAATTTATTGGGCCATAGAATTTTTGTGCAGCGAAAAGGGGCCACGAGAAGAAAAAGGTTGAGGACCACTGGGCTAGAGGGAGTACCTAAAAGGAGCCAACTAATGACTACTAAAATGGGGAAGAGCTACTACAAGATGTATGTAGTTCCAGCAACTACTCTCTAAACGTAAAACACCAGATATAATTGTAAACGTTGTTAATTGCATACTGTGAAATAAAATTCATTTCATCCCATACGAAACTGAACAACTATAGTATAGTGTACAGAGAGGTATGTACCCTCGATGAAAATTGCTTGATTCTCTCAATACGATAAAGTAAGAGTAGTTAAAAAAAAACAAAGGTGCGCCTTCTTTTATGATTCAAAACATTTATCATTGACTTTTTGATGCTTAAAAATGGGCCAAAATGAAATTTAAACCTGTTATCACTTATCCATAATATGCTGTCACTCGTTCGCATTCTTGCCAACTAATATGACAGGAAAAGTGTGCATTGTTAAATGGTTTTTACATGCTTTTCTCAATTTAGGTGTAAAATTATATGTTAGTGGACAATGTCGCCGATGGCCCACATTTGACGATTTGAATAATTCTCCGATCAAAAATTTCTGAATCCGCATTTTGTTTTATTTTGAGATGTATATAATCGAACCAGAACGCATGGTAATGTTTCCCAATAACTCCAGCAACGTAATAACCAAGTTTTCTGTAGCAACCAACGCAAATTTGATGTAATATACTCGTAGATGGGCGCTTAGAATACTCTGAAATTCTGGAGTTCTAAAACGGTCAAGAGGGACCAAATTTCTTTTGACCCATGGTCAAAAAACGGTGATGCTGTCCATGTGCTCCCAGCGACCCTGCATGCAAAGTATATTTAGTTATTTTCCGAGACAGTTGCATCTAAATATTTACCAAAATAGCGGAACGTCGCGTGTTATTTGAATAACGAACTCTGCGCGAACCAATATGAACCTTTGACAATAACAGTAGATATTCCGATTTGTAGAACTTTGTTTTCGGAAAGGATTTGATTTAATTTTTATCCTGCGGAAGGGTTGAACCGTAAATTAATCAAGCGGCGAACCGTGACCTCTCATGCAGATCAGTTTCAAGTTGGGGGTTGAGGTTCTTGCACAACCATTGAGCTTATTTTCTCGTGTATGGACATGGTTGGCGGAAGTATCAGAAACGCCAGCGAGGTGTCCAGTAATCTACTTACATATAATCACCCAGTACGACCGGGATTCGAACAGGGCGATTAGGGAGGGATGCGAAGCTCGAAGCGTATTCTGAGCAAATTAGTAAATAATCTTTTAATTACGCACTTACAAGAAAAACTTACTTAAGCATGTGAAATTTTTAACAACAAAGAAAATTAAAATTCACAAATCTCTGATTGGGGCAGGAAGTGCAAGGCTCCCTCAAACCCAGGTAAAACAAAAGTCCTTTGAATTGTCCACTACATAAATCCAAATCTGAAGACACCTGTCTCTCTGACTGGAAGTCCTGAGAGAAAGTATTCATACAATCCAAGGACTTATGCTGGGTGATGGCTTCTCACCTTTTGGTCCCTAAATCTTATCTCATAAACGTGGTGCTTTGTTCTGCTTATTCTACAGATCTACGTTCTATTTTCCTAATTGCACATTGAGCGGTAGACAGGAAAAAAATCAACCAACATATATTTAGACGCAATAAAAACTTTTTTAGTCAAATGGAAACAGGTAGGAAATAGAATGCCTGATGAAATTTCAATATATTCTTGGAGTTTTGTAGCATTGTTTTCTGATTAATGGATCTAAAATCTGGGGTCATATATCAAGTGGCAGAGAGTTGCAGAATGTGGCAATTGCACACTAAGCGAGAAACAAATCATATTACCTAACCGCTGAGCAGCGGTTCTCAACCAATGGGTCGCGGAAACATTTTTAAGTGGGCCACAGACCAATTTAAAATATCTAGATTCATTGAGGAATTTAGTTTCATTTATGCAACTCTACTTAATTCTTCAGGAATAATGGCTTGGGGCGTAATTGAGATATTTGATTTCATTGGAACTTAGTGTTAACCCTGGTACGCACAGGCTTGCGAATGCGACCGGGATTCCCCAGCATGCATGCGACCTGCAATAGCGATTTATGCGATAAATCGTGCTGTACATGCACACTGAATGCGATGTTTCAGTCTGTGACTGTTGCGATATTTTATAGGTTCTTGCTTTCATAAAAATTTATTAGGCCACAAAAGTTTTGTGCAACGAAAATGGGCCACGAAAAGAAAAAGTTTGAGAACCACTGCGCTGGAGCATAGAGAGTGGTATCTGTAACTTATTTTTTCCCCATTAGGTACATTTTACGAGTCGACACTCAAAATCCTGCAACAACTCATTTCAGAACGGTTTAGTTTGCATATATATATATATTGAGAAAGTTTTTAAAACTAGCAAGATCTTACTTCATTAATCAAATAAAACAATCTCATCTTATAAGGGCTAATCACAATTAGTCAATACAGTAAATTGTCACATCAAAGAGATGAAAAAGATTGTTTTGCAGGATGATCAAAAGCTTCGTTTAGGTTCGCCGCATTTTGTTTATTAATTTTAGCATTCTTTGCTTGAATAGCTCGACCTTGCCAAACCCATAGCACTAAAAACAGAACGAGTATAACTCCAAAAATGAGACAGATGCTAAACATTACATATATGGCTGTGTCTGCTTCGGATGGAGTCAATGAGAGCCCAAGTCCTTCAGCTATCGGTGGAATTGAGTTTGGACATTGATCCTTGGTAGTTGTGACGTCAGTTGTAGATTGTACCGGTGAAAGTGTTGTTGTTGTTGTTGATTGAGGAACTGGATTAGGTTGTTTCATAAAAAAAATCGGTTAAAAATGTTTTTTTGGCCAAAGTAATTATAAGTATTATAAAAGTAAGTAAGTATTATAAGTTGGTGAAATCAGACAAGTTACTCTGAAGTTGTTGTTGAAGACTATGTACATTTGAATGTCTATTAAGTCAAATTTTGTCGGTTAGTGAAAAGGTGCATAGGCAGAACTATACTCGTGATGGCGACCTAGTTATTTCTTAAACTAGGTAAAGTAAAATGAAATTACCATGCAACTAGGGAAAGTATTACTAGGTAACCCAGTTTCAATTTCAAAACTGGGTATTACCTAGATTAAAATCCAGGTAGACTAGGTAACTGTCATTTGGCCGCATATAAAGAAGGGGTTTTGATAGATTTGAATGTTAAAATCTTCAAATATTCTATTTTATAGCTTTTTCATAATGAAAACTTAGTTTACCTAGCTTTTATACTAGGTTTTCGCCCAGGTATCTAGTTGTGAAATAGGTAAATATATCTGTTTTATTTGGTCTATTTTCTAGGTAAAATATCTCACATGAAACTCGGTAAAAGTTAAACTAGGTGAGATATACATTTTTTTGAAACTAGATGATGTACATTTACGTGATTCGTTGATATCTTGCAATGAACTACCTATCCCTCCTCCTTGTTTCCTTACAATCCTGGATCCGTGTGTGAGAGAATTCACAAGGATACACGAATGAGATAATATCAAGCTAATATACAAAAATACTTGCACTTTATTGAAGCGGCTCAGTTTTGTATGTTTATGAATATTCCCCTGTGCTGATTCACTGCTTACTGGTTCACTATTATGTAGCTATTTGGCATGTTACTGGCCCGTATCGTAGGCTTCTAACTTTGCTTAGAGTAAATTTCACTGCAAACAACATTAGCATTTCACCAGTTGAGTGGAGATGCCATTTTAAATCAATCCTGATACGTAGATACGCAAAAAAGTCTGATTCAAATGACTCGAATGCTACTGCATAAAAAATATTATTGAAACTGGAATTGTGTATTTCTAACAATGCTTCAAACAACGTAACCCTACCTTCAGTAGGAAACTGTGGCACAACCTGATTCCATAGATTGTTCTTCTGAATATTATAGTTAGTAGGGTTTGTCAAAGGTTGAATACTGTTTGAATTCATCTCAAGATATGACTTCTTAGTATCCGAATATTCGTCCCAGGTACTTGATGAGAAAGCGTTGTTTGGATTTCTGAAAATAACGGCCAAAGGTAATTCATGGTTTGATCAAAAGCAATGGGCCGCTGGTGAACCGTGTCTTATCGGCGCGAACAGTTACAGTGAAAACGCCGAAAGTGGAAAGACATGTTATTTCATGCTCCGTAGGTACGGACGTTGGGATCGCATTTCCTGCGTGTCATGAGAGGTAACAGAAAAGAAAGAAAAAACAATCAGGGGTTCCACCATCGTCCAGGGTAGATACCCATCATTGTACTTTATTAGAGGTAGGGCTGGGCAAAACCGAATCACTTGGAATTCGAATATGTTTTTTCGAATCACTAATTCTATGTAAATAACAAATATCTCCGTTTTACTATTATAACTTGTCTCCATTGTGAAAATGAATAAATTTATAACTTATAGTATATTTTCAGTTCCCAATTCTTAAGAGCAACATTTCATAATTTAACGACGAAATATAATCGATTTAGGCCAAATTTGGCCGTCGTTAAAAATGCAAATCCTAGTTCATTTAACAAGTTTTTGTTCTTATGAACGATTCACGATTGATTCGAATCAATTGTGCTTCGAATCGATTCGAATCACCGAATCGAATTGCTGGTACTACAATTCGTTGTAGCTCTATGCCATACAACTGGACGAAAATAAGGCAATTCCAATGATTATGTCCGTAACTCACCCATGCCATGCAAAATTAATCCAATATCCCATCATGGCTAAACTAAACTCCCTGTCACTGTCAGTGAACTGTGATGATTGTGTAAAAGGGAGGCCAAACGTATATATCACGTCATCACCATGACGTCCTCCAACCCAAGTTGGTAAGGAGGTTTCCTCTGATGAAGGAAGAGGTCGAGTAATAACGTATTGATACAGAGATCCTTTGCTGCAAAAGAGGAAATGGGGATGCATTAAATGATTTCAGCTTGTCGAGTATTACTTGAAAGTATTTCTTTCGATTTTTTAAACTAGTGTGACAATAGTTTTGCCGAAGGCAAGTCATATTTGGTAAATAAATCACATCTGCACTATGACGGGTAACGCTCAATGTCTCGAAAAACTACGAATTATCGCGTAGGTTCTATTAATACACTTTTGACCTTCCATTTCCACATACATGGATAAAACAAATTTTGGGTGAATAGTAATTGCTGGTAGATTGAATGAAAAAGCCAACTTACCCCGAGTTTAGTTTAGCTTCGATGCTTTTTGATGAATGAACAGCAAACATATAATCGGTATAATATTTGACGGAGGACTCAAACTCAGCACTATTTTCATCTTCCCAGTTTGTATATTCATGTACAAGTGTGCTGTAAAGCTCGGGTGTCCATTGGTCGATTTCTCCGCCATTCAGGAATCGATAAGTGTCCTCTATCGCTACTCGGAGGTCGGGGCTTCCTGGATTTGATTTGACCTCTGCACTCGGGTAGGCAGCCTAAGAATTAAGTAAGATATTACAGACGTGTTTTCACAAGATCGTGCAACGTAACTATAGCTGGGCAAATCGATTCGGTGTTTCGAAGCATGATTAATTCGAATCAATCATGAATCGTTCATAGGAACATAAACTTGTGAAATGAACTAGGATTTTCATTTTTAACAACGAGATGTAATCGATTTTGGTCAAATTTGACCAAAACCAATTATGTTTCGTTGTTAAAATATAAAAATTGTTGCTCTCAGTGTGAATTGAAAATACACTACAAACTATAAAATTCTTCATTTTCACAATGGGGACAAGTTATAATAGTAAATATGGGTATTTGTTATTTACAAAGAATTGGTGATTCGATTCGATTCGAAAAAAATATTCGAATCAGATTCGAATTCCAAATGATTCGGTTTTGCCCAGCCCTAGACGTAACAGGGTCCCCAACTCTTGTCTTCTAGTCTGCAAGTCATCGGTATTTCAAATGACGGCTGAAAATTATTTGAGATTATTTCAAGTGACTTATATGAACTGCCGTGATGCAGTCCATCTATAATCTATGCTCGGCTGTATTTTTTACACTTACAAATACCATACGGTTCTGCGGCTTGAGAGTTACTATCACAGGGGCAAATTTGGAGAAGAAATCTAGAGATGCAAAACAGAACAAACCAAATGAAATGACTGAAATATCCATATTAAATTTAGTGTCACCTTCAAATATTTGTAGAATTCATGACTTGTAGTTCCGGATATAAAATCTGAGCTCGATTCCAAAAACAATTGTGTAATATTGACGTCAGCTTGGATGATGTCATCATCAATCGTAAATCTCCAAGTTCCCCACGCATTGCTGACATCATCAATATTTGACGTCGCTGGATGCATAGGTATGGATCTAATAATGTCCTCAGCATCAACGTTGCGTAAACAGTCTAAAGATTCAACATCGTCTTCAAAGTATCCGCAGTTGTTTGACTCAGATACTGTTCTAGCGATGTTGAGGCATTTCCCGGGGTTACAGAAAACCCATGGTGAAAATACTGAACCACTCTGACTGATCACTCTCTCCACCATACCTCTCGTGTTGGGTAATATTGCCTGGCAAAGTAATTTGGAATTTAAAACCATTGAACTGTATCTACTATCTTTCAAAACTTAAACCCGACATACAAGCAAATCGACTAGCTACAGTGTGCAGTCAATAGCTTGTAATAGTAATGAACGTATTGATGTCAAATCAACGAATCGTTCATCATTTGCTTCAACCCTGATGGGCTACGGTTTTTTTTAATTAAAATTCACTCTGAGCAAGGTCGGAAGGACTGCTTGAAAGGAATCAAAAAACGGCCATTTAAAAGCAGATAGCTACTGAAAGATGTGGTACCAGCAACCGCACTCTAAACTGAAAACATCCCAAGCGGAACTGAACCACCCTGGTACAGTACAGAAAGTGGTATCTGCCATGGACAATGGTAAAAACATCTGCCACTTCTTTGCTTCTTCTCAGTCGCCTCTTACGACACGCAGAATATACCTATAGGGTTGGGATATAAGAGTAGCTGATCCATATTTTAACCAGCTCCATAGGTAATTTTGAAAAAAAAGTTTAATATTTAATTTTACATAAAACTCACCAACAATTCAGTTACTGCACTTCCTGAACCCTGGCCGATCAACGTCAATTTCTCTGAATTTCCAGCAAAATTTTTAGCGTTTTCCGAAACCCATATAAGCGCTTGTTGAAGATCTGATAGTCCGTAATTTCCTTTCATGGCTTCACTCTCGCTTGTCAAAAATCCGAGAGCACCAATTCGGAAATTCGGTCGGACAACGATAACTCCTCCTGAACTTGCCATATATGAAGGATCTAGAGCATCATGGCCGGATTTCCAGCCAGGACTCCCACCACCACTCCAAAAACTCCCGCCAAATTGTGCTGCATTATTTTCGTCCCCATGAATCCACATCATAATGGGCATTGATGTTGAATTTCCTGGACAAATTTTTTGTTGATAATTTCTATAGGAAAGAAAACCTCTATCTACTGTAATATATCTAAGATGTCCGTCAGACATATTTTTTGTTAGACGTTTTCATTAGAGCAAGGTGTGTTGATTTTCATTCAGTAAAAGAATTATTCTATTCGGCATTTTATTAATATATTCATGTTTTAAATGTTGATTAAGGTCACCAGTGTTATCAGTAGAAAAATTATTTTTCTTGTTTTTCAATTGATTCGCAACTATTACCAATATCCATGCCTATTTCACGCTTTAAACCAATAACCAACTTAAACAAAAACGACTCTACCTCCTATCACACCACTCGGCATAAAAACATCCAGATACAGGCAATCTTCATCCCCAATGACGTCACCATCTGATGATATTTGAAGACAGGGAGGTTTTGGAATCGTGGCTTCAAGTGTGTTGGTCCATGCTGGAATTGTAAAATCAGGCAACAGTAAGGTTTAAATATATTTTTTCAAGAAGAGATTTGAGGTCAAGCTTCCAACAAGAATTTTTTTTTATAGTCACTTCTTAGAGTGGATCACCCTGTCCAAGGCCCTGTAACAGAGGCCACTTGTAGACGGACAGGTTTACAATTACTGGAAAGATATGATCTTTTTCTGTTCGGCCTACCCAAGTTATTACACCCTGGGTTGAGTGGTGGGCATGGATAAGCGAACCGGACTCGCTGGGGCTCGAACCCGAGATCTTCAATCTGCGATGCCAACATGTTTATCCATTAGGTCATCGCGCCTTGATTGTATTAAAGCAACGTGCAAGGTTCTGGGTAACTTATTCACGCACATAATTTAGTACGTGATTTATTCGTACATCTGCCAGGAGCAGACTATACTAAGATGTATACGTAAAAGTGCGAGGAATTTCCTACCAGAAGAGACTTTAAAACTATTATTTCAAAATTTATAAAAGAAGTGTAATTATTTTCTTTTGGAGGAAAGCGAAAACATTGCAGAAATTTGATATCGTTGTTCAGACTACGATTATTGATATTGGATAAAATGCAAAGTGATTTCTCACCTTCAACTTCTTCGGCTTTTGCAAATCTTCTATTTCCCACAGGTGGTTTTGCGTACGGAATTCCAAGGAAAACATTGACGTCATAAATTTCATTATTTATCCTCATTCCACGAATCGGACCTTTGGTTGTCATCACTGAAGGATTATATGGATCTGTAGCCGGCGGTGAAGCGGTTGTAGTCTGTTTAAAGAGTATATTAAAAACCATGGGACCAAGTGAAAATATGTCATACAAAATTGGCCGGTAGGGTACAGTAATTTGAGCAATCCTGAGGTAATCTGTAAAATTATTTGAAATAATTCTCACCATAACTGACTCAATTCCGCAAAACTCTCCTTCTGCCATCATATGCTCATTCCAAAAAGCATTCTCTGTTGGCAGCAAATCATGTAACATTTTAGTTCCGTTACCGAGGTCAAGTTGAATGTAATTCTTTGCTGATGAAGCAGGGCGAGATCCTCTATAACCAAGCCAATTGACTTCCGGTTCCGGGTCATCGGAATGACCTGTGTTTGGATTCCTGAAAGAATTATAAGGGGATAGAGAGTTTGTTGTTACTACTACACACCGAGGTATTGCTTATTGTATCTTTTCAATGCGAATAATTTTTTGCATTCAACTCCCAAAAAGTATATGCTTTCTGAAGGAAATAATTAAAAATTAGATTGTTCGTAAAAACCGACAAATTTAAAGTGAATATAATATTCTGTTATATTTTTCATTTAGAAAAAAACTCCTAGAAAAATTTGTTGACTTTTCTGTTTAGTTTGACTTAGCAACGACCGGGCCTTTGTAGAGCAGCACGATGATAGTATTCTTTAACAAATTCA
Organism: Styela plicata; assembly: GCA_963675895.2. Taxonomy (NCBI): domain Eukaryota; kingdom Metazoa; phylum Chordata; class Ascidiacea; order Stolidobranchia; family Styelidae; genus Styela; species Styela plicata. Next base: position 20,262,752 of record OZ023144.1, on the reverse strand, counting down.
AACTAAAAACAGCTCCAATCAAATACCTACCCCGATTTAGCGAAGTTACTCCAGTATTGAATTATTTTCCGACTCAAATCTTTGACTTCTTCTGACTGGGTATCGTCATTGATGACGTCACCAAACACAAAGCTGAATTCGGCTGAATGAGACGCCCCAGCCCAGGATGGAAAACCGAAGAAATCCGGCCTGAAAAACAAAATTAAACAGGTCAATAATAATAATGGATATTGGCCCTCCCTCGCCGACAGGATAAAAAAAACTAAAATAACCTTTTAAGAGCTTTAAAACGTAATAAACCTCAAATTTTTGCGCACTTTCGTCGCGCGCGCAGGATATAAAATTTATGTAGCCCATTTTAGGTCCTGGAATCCTTTTTAGCAAAACTTTTTGCGCCTCCGCGACTTTTTGTGTCGCCGAATGTAACGTCATATTTTGAAACTCCTTTGTTGGTTCTAAATACGCCACTGTTCGTGTATTTTTGTGACTCCCCTCACACACGAATCTACGATTGTAAGGCAACAAGGAGGTAATTTGTCGCAAGGTAGAATCAAACCGCTTGATTTAATTTATACTTTAACTATTCTAAGTTGACGGAAGAACGTCACAATGATCACAAACCTGACAAATTACAAACCTGTTGTGAGGATAAGTGAAATAATATAAATAGACATTTGCTCCAAGATCTGTGTGATCTTCAGCTATTTTTATTGATGGAGTTATGAAGCGCTCGTGTCCAAATAAATTTGTGAGATGAATTTGCATTTTCTGAAGAAGATTAGAAGACTAGTTAGGCAGGAGAAGAATATAAAAAGACTTTAGGTTTTGACCAAGTAATCAGAAATATTATTTTATCATGTATAGTCAAAAATGAGCCATGAATAGAAGCACTATCTATAAGCAGCCCACACACAACAAAGTTTAATTTAGAACAGTATCCCAGTCGTTGAAGCGTATTTTCTGAATAACCAATGATTATATAGATGATAGGCATAGCCGTTTTGGTATAAATAAGCCAGCTGTTCTCAACCAGTGGCCCATGGAAACATTTTGAAGTGGTCCACAGATCAATTTAAAAAGCTAGATTTATTGAAAAAATTAGTTTCATTTGTGCAATTATACTTAATTTTACAGGAATAATGGCTTGGGGATCAAAAATTTATGTATCGATCGATAATGTTCAGGTTCAAAGAGTATCTCACTAATGCACGGTTGAATAAATAATCTGTTTTAAGATGTGTTGTGATGGTTTTTGTGCTAAACCTATTTTATAGGTTCTTGCTTTCCTAAAAATTTATTTGGCCACAGAATTTTTGTGCAACGAAAATGAGTCACGAAAAGAAAACCTGATCTTATGTGCGACTTTGTCGATGTAGGGGAAATATTAATCATATCAACTAATGGTAGGAGGAGAAAAGACTCAACTAGTTTATTCCTCCTAAATATTGAAAAATACTATGCAAAATATATATAAAGTTACAAAAGGGCGAGAGTTCGCCATCGAGTCAGCAACACCCTGATCCCCGAAAAGTGCGGGAAATGACAGAAAAATAAATGCAGTAACCTGTTCGTCATTGAAGAAATTCAAATCATCATAATCAGCATATTGTTGATCAATCAAATCTGTTCTCCATCCATACAATGGTTCTATCAATTTATCAACAACTTCGTGGAACTTCTGCTCGTCATTGACTGTTTGTACATCCCCCCATTTCACACTTCCGTCTCCACTATTTGAACCTGAAAAAGATTTTAAATGGTGATCGTACGGACTAGAGGCGAATAAAAGTAAGCAAAGCAGTAGTGAATAACTCTACATTGTCCACGGCAGATTTCATTCACTGCACTTTACTACAACGGCTAAGTTCTGTATAAAATCTTTTGCTCTAGTTTCTGGTCGTTAATAGAGTTTCTTATTTGTGTTGTGTTCTGCCTTGAAAGATTGTACTTTATCCGAATATATAGGAATTCTAAGTTTAAATTTGCTATTTATTTTGTTGACTGTGACATATTTTTCATTCATTATTATTATGCACTTAGGTGTAGTAGCCTGTTAAAACGTTAGTGGAAACCAACTTTATCGTTTTTTATTATATATAGTAAGATAGTAAGTCCACCAGATAAAACATAAAGCCAAAAGCCTGTTAAATGTCAAACTAGTAAATTAAATATCCGAAAAGACAGGGAAATAGTTTTTGAACTCGGAAACCATTGTCAATAGTATCAAGAATTTGAGCTTACCGATAATATAATTCCAGTTCTTCATTTGTTCATCATTGGCGAGTTCTCTGGGATGAATTGGCATGAATTCCCCATCGATTGTAGGAAGATAATCAAGACCTGTTGCAGACTGAGCAGAAAGCAATGCCGCCGAGTCGAGATTTCTCAAGCAGGTAACCATGACTTCATTGCCCGAAGTGACGTCACACATTGCCGCCTCCGCCAAACTAGAATATGCATCAGAACAAAGTCATGTGGTAGGGCTTAATAACTTTAGTTGATGTGAATTATTGGTTATTTCTATGAGGCAATATATAGTGTGCTGATTAGACGAAACGGTTGGATATTATATTTTATTAGGCATTGCACTAACCGGGCACATTATCAGCCACAAGAAAACAGGTTTTAGATACTTAATTCCTTTTCCAAATCAATAATTTAATTTGAAGACCGGTGGATATACACATGATCTGCTTTAGGGATGGCAGCTAAGTTTTTATTAAAACTAGGCAAAGTAAAACATATTTGCCAGAAAACTAGGTAACGTATTACTAGGTAACCTAGGTTCAATATAAAAACAAGGTGGTACCGAGACTAAAATCAGGTAAACCAGGTTATCGGCGTATTTATTTCAAAAACCTTTTCACAATTAATATATGATTCGCCTAGTTTTTTGAACCATGTACAGCCAATTTTTAAAGGACCTGGTTGAAAGTTAGATAGGTTTGCTTATTTTATCTAAATAAATTAACTAAGCAAAATTTCAAACTGAAAACTCGTTAAAAGTTATATTAAATATCCGTGAAACTAGGTAAATATACTATGAAAATAAACTAGATACGCAAGGTAAATTCGCCACTTTTGCATAGAATTGCCAATGCTAGTCTACTTCATACAAAAACCAACCGATGCTCAAAATAGAGGAAAAAATTTAATGACTGATCCATACAGAAAATTTGGGCCGAAATCGAAGACCAAAGACGTGGATTACTCTCCTGTTGTTTTGTTATCAAAATTCACTTTACGCAAACCCAGACGCAAAACTTGAAAGAAATCAACTAAGAACAACTTATATATCAAACAAGCGACATGAAACATAATATTAGCAGCTGTACTCTGCAATACAAATCTTTGCCGCTTTAATAGAGTGCAGTAAGTCGTATCTGTCCCGGACAAGAAGAATAACACCTACCATTTCTTTGCTGTACGTATGGGCTTTCGAATAGCCCTAACGTATTTCCTGCGTGTAATGACAGGAACGACTAAAAGGAAGCATAGGAGTGGTAAGTGGTTTTATAATTGCCCAGGGCAGATTCCTTACTGCACTTTACCATGGCGGTTCAGTTCCGTTTGGGATATTTTACATTCCGATTGCAGTTGATGATAATAAATCCTTCAGTAGCTCTTTGCTATTGAGTAGCCGGTGGTTGATTCGTTCTGGACGCTGCTTCTGGCCTTGCTCAGAATGAAATTCAATAGAAAAAAGTTTAGGGCAATTCTATTGTTGTAGCCCGTAACTGCATGACATAAACATTTGGGTGAGCTAAATAAACAAATAAATTCTTCACCTGATGGCACTATCAAGTTGTTTCATATCATCGTAAGGTAAGATACTGGCACTTTCTACTATCGCTTTGTTTATACCGAGATCATAGTTTGTCGGACTCAATGATTGAAGTAAAACACTTTGAGCTCCTGCAGAGTTGCCAAATATTGTGATTTTGTCTGGAATAGAAAGATTATCAAAATATCAATTGCCAGGTCTTAAGAAAGTTCTATTTGTTGTAGAGGTATCTTCAATAAGGCGGATAAAAACAATTCCTTTTTAGTTAAAATACACTCTAAGCAAGGTCGGAGGCAGCTCTCAAAGAGAACCAACCAACGACTACTCAATAACAAAGAGCTACCAAAAGATGTAGTAGCAGCAACTGCATTCTAAACAGAAAAGATCCCAAACGGAACTGAACCGTCGTGGTAAAGTGCAGTGAGTGGTATCTTCCCTGGGTAGTACTGGGCCATTCGATTTGTTGATTCGATACGATTCGAAGCACAATGTATTCGAATCAATCGTGAATTTTTAACGACACAACGCGATAGATTTTGGTCAAATTTGATTATATTTTGTCGTTGAAATAAGAAAATAGTTCTTCTTAGACATAGAGCTTGAATTGAAAATACAATATAAACTATAAATTTCTCGATTTTCACAATGGAGACAAACAACTTGTAATAACAAAAGGGATATTATTTATTAGCATCAAATAGTGATTCAATCAGATTCGAAAAATATTTGAATCAAATTCGAATTTCGAATGATTCGGATTTGCCCAATCCCAGCCCTTGACGATGGTGAAGCCATCTAACACTTCTTTGCTTCTTTTCAATCGCCATCTTACGACACGCAGGAAATACGTTAGCACTATTAATTTGGCTTAATCCATTTAACAAGAGAACATCGGAGACAAAATATGGTTTGAAAATATTTTTTTTTATTTCATCGAGATTGACTAAACAGTTTACCTGGATTCCCACCAAAATTTGCAATATTATCCTTCACCCAGTTCAACGCAAATTGTTGGTCAAGTAATCCATAGTTACCACGAGCAAACTCATCGTCAGTTGTCAGGAATCCAAAACTACCAATTCGATAGTTGAAATTTATCACAATAACGTCACCAAGAGCGGCCAGCGTGTCTCCTGCAAAAATGAAAGAATAATAAAAAGTCTAATTTTTGCATGTACGGCGCGATCACTTTTTCTGCAGTAGTTTTAAAACTAAAAATTGTTAAATGTGATTTCCACGCCATTTTTCTTTGTTTACTTAAGTATCATACATGGGATGCGACTCTTCTACACGAGACAGGAATCGAGACCTCGGTTTTTGCAAACGTCGGGCGCCTAGATTTGCCCAGTGGAAATAATCAGTTATAATGTTGTGTATCCTGAGTTGACATCTTTTGAGTTGATTTTAACGTACATTTCTGATGGTCTGAAGGAATCCAGTCCGCATATCTAAACAAACCTTTCAACTTTTCCATTCCGTTTCCAAACTGATATGCTCCACCATGTAGCCAGACCATAACTGGCAACCCTTCTGCTGTATCGCTTGTGAGGTTGACTTGCGGTACATAGATGCATAAGTACAAGCAATCCTCGCTCATAGTCTCATCAAGGATTGAAAATTGCGGACAAATTTTTTGGTATGCTGTAGCGTTAAGATTGCCAGACCACTTGTCAGGTTTTTGTGGCTTTGCAAAACGTAAATTGCCTGGAATATTTATTAACAGTTAGTAAATGTTAATAGATATAAGCAAGAAGGATAGATTCGGTAGATTACCCATTCCTCTGAATCGAGGAAATTTGTCAGATGTAGGGCTGGACAAAACCGAATCATTCGGAATTCGAATCTGAATTAATTTTTTCGAATTGGATCGAATCACTAATTCCATGTAAATAACAAATATTCCATTTTTAGTACAAGAACTTGTCCCCATCTTGGGTGTTTGAAAATGTTAGTTTGTCGTGTTTTTTCGATTCAAACCACAGTGTCTAAGAGCAACAATTTCCGTATTTTAACGGCAAAATGCTATCGATTTTGGTCAAATTTGACCAAAATTGATAGCATTTTGTCGTTAAAAATGGAACTTCTAGTTTTTTAGCAAGTTTTTGTTTCTATGAAACGATTCATGATTGATTCGAATAAATTGTGCTTCGAATCACCGAATCGAATTGCCGAGCCCTAGTCAGATGTTTTCGGTATAGATGTCGTCGGTTATGTTGCAATTTTAAATAAAGTTTGAAAAAATTTGTGGACATAATATATGAAATTGTCATTTGTTATTTTTCATCGTTATTGAAATTTCAAGTGGAATCCTATTCGATAAGCTACGATTCGAAAATAAAAATGGATGTATTTGAAAGAAGCTATCTTGGACTTGAATCTGTTTTATTTTGAGAATATACCACTGGTCACTTGATAAGGTCGAAAGGAATTGGAGGCTGGGTTGCGATATTGCTCCAATCGATGCAACAGTACCAACCGGTACAATTTCGAATGATTTTCATAGTTTTTAGAGATCATTTTATTGAGCTTTGCAAACTTTAGATGACATTGATATAAAGTCAATCTTTTTCAAGTACTAACAGTAAGTATTAATGGAAATTTAAATTCACTTTTTAGCACGTATGTTTCTAATTAAGGTATATCTGAATGATGTAATGAATTCTCAATAGAAGTTCAATAAACGATGCCGAGGAAAATCAAGGTAAAGTAAAATGAATTTACAGTAAGCTAGTCCTGTTTACCTGTCGGAGGCTTGGCATAAGGAATCCCTAGATATCTTTCAATGATTCTCCCATTCGATGAATATTCATACCCTTGAACACAACCACTATCTGTTGCTCGTACGAAAGGATTTGATGGACATGATACGTCTCGTGGCTTTGCCTGTAAGGTATAAAAACAAGGGTTCGATTAGATTGACAGTGAAATATTCATTTCGCTTTTGGAATCACTAACGGCGGGAACAGGAGAAGGGTATCTTACCTCGAATGCCAAATTTTGATTTGATGGAGTCGCTGATCACGATCATCGGAATGCTCTTTATCAGTATCTACTGCAGTCATTTACGTACCTTGGCTTTGTTTTTCTGTCCTTGTTTTGTAGCGGATGGTATAAAGTTTGTATTGTCTGTTGGGCATTTATTCAGCGGAAGAGTCCAGATGTCTTTCAAGGTATCTGTCCAAAATTCTACGATTTCTCCCCTGAAAAACAAAATATGTTCTAATCTCGCTAATCTAATGATGGGATTTTAATCTCGTTCTAATTGTTGATTATAATCACCGCATCCAAAAGTGGACTAAACCAATTTGTTTGGGTTTCAAATAATACTACCAGTAACAAATATATCACACAACGGCTTGTACCGCGGACTGCACTGTGTCCTATTGAAAAGTCTACTAAACAGTAGTACATCGAGCGTGTAAAGTAGGCCTGGGTAAAAACTGACTTATTTGAAACTCGAATCCAATTACGAAATTTTTCTCGTAACGAATCAGTAATTCCCTGTAAAAAGCATTTTTGCCTTCTTCTTTACAGGTCCCCATTATTCAAAACCAGAAGTCAATAATATGAAATTCAATAATAATGATCATTAGCGACATATGAACATTTTCACTAATGGTCAAAAATAGTGAATTCGCGCTCGATCTTTCCCGACAAAAATAGGTGTGCCAGATTTTTTCTAATGTGATAATTCGACTTTATTTTACACATTTTTGTGCCTGTTGTAGATTCGCGATTGATTCGAATAATTTGTTCTTCCAAGCGATTCGAATTGAACAGCTCTATAATGCCTCACGAACTGTTTTGCATTCATATCAGCTTCACCAACCTACAGAGTTTATATATTTTTTAAAAAAAAATGCGCATTAAGGAGCAACTACCGATTACTGACTAGAATCTCTAACAAAATAATTTCGATTCTAATCTTTTAGAATAAGATTCTATTTAAAAAAAAAAAACATCCTAACGGTTTAAGTAGTATATTAGTTATTATTACAAAACCAAAATAACACATTCTTTGTCCAAATTTGAGCAGCACTGGTAAAAACAATTGTATTTGATTGCGTATTGATTTTACGACAGGACGCAATAAAACTGGCGAAAACTTATCACAAAAAATCACCAAATAGCCAAATAATTTAAAATTTTTGTTTTCAAGGCACGAAAGGACAAAAGAGTTCGCGTACGCGACGGGAATCTATTAGAATCACAACGAGTTTTCTCAAAATGCTAAGGATCGATTCGACTTAACACTGATTCAAATCGAAATTCTAAAACTTGAATCCTTAGTGAGTGGTATCCACATGTACAAAACTCTTGTCGACATTTTTGGCCGTTTTTTAAAAGTCTAAGAATAAATTAAGAAAAAGTACCCAACATTTTATCCCACCTGTAATTGCTGATTACGTGGGGATATTTATCCGGCTCTGACGCTGTACTTGAGTTTATTTCCAAAGCATATTTAGAATCAGATGTAAATTCAGGCCATTCAGCAAAAATGTCTCCTTGATTCGGATGGTTGGGGTTTCTGATAAAGAAATAGGTTTGCTTACTGTATGTTACAGACTTGATAGCTCAAATAGCGCCATTCTTATTAGTTCCAGTGGATGCACACACGACTGCTTCTGGGTGCATTTTGGTTGGTCAAAGAGGCAACTTGTACTTCAAACCCGATGGGACTTTATATAATAACTTATATCTATAAAAATAACCACAAATTTTATCATTGCTGTTCCATGTTATTATCAATTTTGATAATAGAGGAAAGGTAATGTGGACAGCAAAAATCCATCCAGGAATCTCGCTTTCTTCAAGATTTTTTTGGGGTATGAACAGGGAGGTTAGGATAGTTTAATTAAAATCGCATTCAAAGTTCAAAGTAGTTAAAGGGATTATTTTCAAAGTTCAAGATGGTTTGATGGATTGATTGGATGGCTATAGATTGATTATTTTGATTTGTAAGAACCAAACCCTAACAAAATAACTTTTTCCAATTGTGGAAATGGGCACAATAGATGAGAATTATTGAATAAGACAGGATATTGACTCACCCGCTCCATGCAAAATTTGTCCAATACGTCATTATAGACTTACTGAGGATAGTTTCTTCAGCGGTAAAGTTTCCACGCTGAAAAGCAAGGTGATGTTATAAATATATTTGTTTTGTTCGCTTATATAGGTGGTTTTCTCATCTCCCTGGGCAGGTACCGTTGCACTAATTCAGTCTTGTATGTTATGTTTTCGAAGTTACCGGTACATTTTATGAACTATTTGTCACATTGGTGTCCAGTAGCAGTCTTTAGGGGCCGTTTTTTTTATTGAAATTCACTTTGAGCAAGGTCAGAAGCAGTGCCTAAAATGAACCAACTAACGGCCACTTAATAGCAAAGAGCTACTATAAGACGTAGTACCAAGCAACTGCACTCTATAAACGGAAAACATTCCAAACGGAAATGAACTACCATGGTAAAATGCAGTGAGTGGTATCTGCCCTGGGAGATGGTAGAACCATCTACCACTTCATTCAACCTTGCTTACGATTCCCTATTACAATCACTCACTTGAGTGAATCACCCAGAACAAAGTTACAAATAAGCAAAACAGGTTAGCGTTGCTATAAAGTTATGAAAAATAAATAAATTAGTTAAGGCCACAATGAGAGGTGAGCAATTCGATTCGGTGATTCGAAGCGATTCGATGCACAATTTATTCGAATCAATCGTGAATCGTTCAAAGGAACAAAAACTAAACTAAATAAACTAGAATTTCCATTTTAACGAGAAAATGCAATCGATTTTGGTCAAATTGTTGCTCTTTCACATGCAATGATTAGAAAATACACTATAAACTATAGAGTTCTCGATTTACCCAATGGAGACAAATTTTAACAGTATTAATGGGATATTTGTTATTTACATAGAATTAGTGATTCGATCCGATTCAAAAAAAAAAATTATAATCAGATTCGAATTCCGAATGATTCGGTTTTGCCCAGCCCTAGCCACAATACACGTTTGCGTAGGTTCAGTGTTTTCCAGGTTTGCCTTTTTCTTGCATTTTACGCTATACTACAATGCTACACTTGTATATCTCAACGGTTTCTAATTCGACTTAGCGGTTTGCTTTGCACTGTAACGAAAATGCCGTAAAATCATTGCTTATTGACAGGAATTATGTTTAAGGATATAGAAATAAAACAATAATACCGATTTTGGATCAAGTATGGACTGTTGATGGTAGCGACGAGGTGAGTTCCATCTACACCCCATATACGTAGCAAAAATCTCATCAACATGGCGGTTTCAAATTTGATAAATGCAATTACTGCAAATGACCAGTAAATTTACTTCAAATTCGTCACGATGTAATGGAGTATGCTCGTTTCATTGCGTACAATGGTGATATGCGGACATATGACTATTTCCATTTCCATTTCCGGTTTGTTTCCTCAAACGCAACGCAATGTACCGTAAAGACAACTTGACATATATTGCGGTCTCTTGGGCCTGAATACCTGGGCATCATATCCAAACACGTATTTCAGTTCAGACATGTGATCAGCTTCCATCCATTCAGGCCAGAGTGGAATATCAGATTTTTCACTGAATCTGTACATGTAGGTTCTACCAGATCTAAGTGAAATAAATAAATATATGCGATTATTATTTTAGAGAGAACCTAAAGGTAAAGGGTTTTGTAAAATTACGCACTGGATTTTTTAGCTTTATTTTCTAATAATTCTTTCTTTATTATTAAAATTGAGTCCTAGAAATCCTGGAGACAGCATCAAGAACCGATTAAAAGCCATATATGGAAAAGACATATTACATAAAATATAATACCTGTGAGAAGCTGGCACTCGCACCCATCATATGGCAATTGCCTGAGACTAACCTCCGTAAAAGATTTTTCCCCGCCAATTCTTACATTAATAAGCTTAAGAATGCTTGAGTGGTATGTGACTCAGAAGCCATTACTCCTACACTAAGGAGGGATTCCTAAAATTTCGGGATTTGTCTTGTTTCACCCCCGGTCCACAAATTTTGGTTTTCGCATTTTAAAAAGGCCAATGGTGCATTTAATGTTATTCTTCTAAACGTAACTAGTAATACGTGATGGCTTAGATTGAGCATCGATGAAATTATAAACTTACCCGTTAGCTATTAATCGTTCATTGGCAGTCCAGTAGGTCGGTGTTGCAAACATTGAATCAGTATACATATCTACTATTGCAAGTTTGGGCCACAAGATGTCAGTTGCTGGTTCTGTTTATATAAGAGAGGATTTTCATTCCAAAAGCCACAATACAAGGAGATGCATGCAGAGCATTGCGCTTGCGTAAAACGCAGGGGTAAAGTAAAACAAGCAACTAGAAAACGCAGCCTACGTAAACGTGTAGTGCGACCTTTAGTAAAGACGCTAACAGAAATGAAAAGGAGCCGAAGAATTCGTGAAATTGATAACCAGCAATTAGACTCTCAGGTTGGGAACATTCCAAAACCAATTTAACCGCGATAAAAAGTGCATTGGGTGGTATCTGCCCCCGGCGATATAAATAACATGTAGCATTTCTTTACTCCCATCTTATCAACTCTTGCGATGCATAAAAAATACGTTAGGACGAATTTAAACCTCGTAGAACCTGCAGAACAGTCACTGCGGGCTACGATTTTAAATAAAATGGTACTATACCAGTACTATGGATGGGCTAAACCGAATCATAAAGAATTCGAACATGATTCGAATCGGATCGAATTACTCATTCTACAAAGATAGCAAATTTTCCTCTTTTTACCTTTGCAATTTTCTCCCAGTTTCAAAATCTATAGGTATCTATGGCTAACAATTCCCCGATATGTTGGAGACAATGTTACTTCATTTCACATTATAATTCAGGACATAAATAAATTTTCCCAAAATTTTATCCTGGAAAAATCATAATTCTACTTCGTTGCACAAGTTTCTATGAACGATTCACGATCTATTCGAATGGTCTGTGCTTCGGATCGATTCGAATCGCCAAATTTAAGCGTCCAAGCATGTGTCCAATTTTTCTGTATAATTTAGCCCGTGCCCATTATAATGCCTAAAATACCATTATACATACCTTCCCAGTTAATGTACTTGAATGCAATCGCTTCTGCCACGTGATCCGGTACATGTGGAGCGATTCTTGTAGATGCCAGATTTATGTCATTTCTTGACATTGGTAAATCTAAATAACAATGGAAGAGTGAAAAGCAAAACCTAGTAACTGTTAAAAATCAAAATGGAAATATTTTACTAATGCTATGCCGGTGAGTTTGAGAATCATATCAGCCATCTCAATAAACGTTAGTGTGCACAATAATTAAATAATTATAAAGTTAGATTTCCTTTGCTTTAGAGCTAAGCTACGATGAAAATGAATTTGTCAATCCACCCAGTCAATAACAGTGTTGTGAATACAGTAAGAATTTCAATGTCACAAAAGTAGGGCTAGGCAATTCGATTCGGTTATTCAAATCGATTCGAAGCACACGTTATTCGAATCAATCGCGGATCTTTCGTAGAAACAAAAACTTGCGAAATGAAGTGAATTTTCCATTTTTAACGATAAAATGCAATCGATTTTGGCCAAATTTGAACAAAATCTATTGTACTGCGTCGTTAAAATATGAAAATTGGCGCCCTTGGACATGGAGTCTGAATTGAAAAAATACACTATAAATTTACTGGTCATTTGAAGTAGTGGCATAATTCCGAAGACAGAAAATTGGTGAGATTAATGCCAATTATGAGCCGTTGATGGACCGCACCTTCGCGGTTTGTTCCATCAACACCACATATTTGGCCAAAAGAGTCAATTTTGGATTTTTCTTCAATATCGCCAAGTAAAATTACTTTAAAGACCAGTGATTGTGATGCATTTTTGTTACAGTGTTGTGTTTGTATAAAGTATTGTTGAAGATAATCAACTCCAAATGAGTAACACAAAACTACTTCAACGCATCGGAATCCTTCGGAAAAAACTCTAATTCGAAATAGCATGAATGTCAAACTATTGAAATAAAGTATAGTCGTCTCTTACTCTCAATATTTATGTCCAAAAAGTCGATGGAGGCAAACAAATGGCCATCCATGCTGTTATGTCCAAGTAGGAAATCCTTATCCTTTGACCATTGCAGCATGTTTACTGGGTCTTCAGGTAAGAAATATCCGTCAACAACACCCGCCCACGCAGCGTAGATAAAGCCCTGGAAAATATAGGGTGAGAAGATTGCTGGCGAAAAACCATGCGACAGAATGAGATCAGTCCCTATCCGATATTCTGGAGTCTTTAGCTTTATACGTAATAATATAGAACTGAAATAGGCCTTCTGCACGCAATCGCTCTTCAATCATTTTTTATATTTTTTTTACGTTTTTATAATTTTTACTACTAAATAGCCAAAAATGAGCCTACTCGGTGCGATCCATTAATGGCACATAATTTACCAACATTTTGGATAAATTTTCTGACTTGGTATTTGTAATTTTAAAGTTCGGAAGCGAAGAGAGGTTGTCGCGGAATAAGGAATTCTGACATATTCAAATATTATTTCAGAATATTATAGTATAGTGATTGGTATCTGCCCTGGGCAATGTTATAACCATCTGCCTTTTCATTGCTTCCTTTTAATATGTCTTACCGACTGTTAAGAAGTGAGATCAATTCTGAAAATGGCAACAAAAAGACTGAAAATAATAGGTGGCGATCTTTGATAATGTTTTTTGTTTATTTGTCACATATAACAAACGTCGATACGCACCCCGTGCTCTAATTGATCGTCCATATCGCTTGCTATAATTAGTTCATCGAGTGCTAAATTCCGGAGACATGTCACGAGCAACTTATTACTATCCGTTGGGCATCCGACTCTTTCCGAAAGTTTCCGAGCCCAATATAGTGGATTACGCACAAAACACCATTGACCCGGTGCAACTCCACTTTCTGTGATTCCACGTTTGAAGAGATTTGAACTCACTGGCGACATCATGTGGTAAGACACGGATGCTGCACCGGCCGACTCACCTAGAAAAAAATAATATTTAAAGCAAAATGCAAGCAAGGTTTACCAATTAAAATGACAAAATGTTTTTTTTAAATCGGCGCCAAGCACGACTGTAAGCCACACATATTGCAAACCCTGTAGGTACGGTCTTCGGAATAGTAAATATGTATTTCCTGCGTGTCATAAGAGGCGACTAAAAGGAAACACCTAAGTGGTAGAGGATTTCATCATCACCTAGCGCAGATACCACCCATTGTACTTTATCTTATCAGTTCAATTCCGATAGGTATGTTTTTCGTTTGGAGTGTAGTTGGTGGTATTGCATCTTCTGGTAGATCTTTGGTATTTAGTGACCGTTAGTTGATTCCCTTCAGGCACTACCAAACTTTGCTAGCATATGCTGTGCTAATAAGCTATTGAGAATTATTCAGAAGATTGGCAAAAACGTATCAAATGAATAGTTCTTTTTTATATCTACTTTCTAATTCTTCAACAACGTTTCCTCAGATTGTTTTGTTCATCCATTGCCTTGTTTTTATTTATATATAATTTGCGACATCAATGGATCTATGTTATATTCTCACCAAAAATAGTGACTTGTTCAGGATCTCCACCAAAGTTGGCGATGTTATCTTGAATCCATTGCAAAGCAGCAACCTGGTCAAGTAATCCAGCATTTCCTGGCGCGTTGCTGTCCTGGGTGCTTAAGAAGCCTGCAAGGGTGTTAAAAAAGGGTGTTTTTCTAAATCGAATTCAATCAAAGCAGGGTGTGAAGAAGCACCTCAAAGGATCTAACTTAACTATAACGACAACTAATACAGCAAAAGTCTACAAAAAAGACTCATCCTTAGGCAAGAAAATGGTCTGTAAAAAACTGAACCGCTCTCGTGAAGTGCAATGAGCGCCGCCTGTGAATAGAGATAAAACAATCTACCACTTTTTTCCTTTTTCTTAATCACCAAATACGAAAACACGTTAGGAAAATTCTATTGTTATAAGTGTTCGCAAGTAGGGCCGGGCAAAACCAGCTCATTTGGAATTCGAATCTGATTCGAATAATTTGTTCGAATTGGATCGAATCACAAATTCTATGTAAATAACAAATATCCCATTTTTGCTATTATATCTTGTCTTATTGTGAAAATGAAGAAATTTATAGTTTTTCGTGTATTTTCAATTCACACTATGAGCTACAATTTTCATATTTTAACGAAGAAATATAATGGATTTTGGTCGAATTGCACCAAACTCCGTTACATTTCGTCGTTAAAAATGAAAATTCGAGTTCATTTAACAAATTTTTGTTCCTATGGACAATTAACGATTGAATAGAATAAATCGTGCTTCGAATCGATTCGAATTACCGAATCGAATTGCCCAGCTTTGCTCGCAAGTCGCACTGGTGAATTTCATCAAAAAAGTGTATTTTCACCGGTGTGATGCAGCGCGCGACATTAACGTATCTTGCTATAATATGTTGACGGCACCAAATTAAATCTCAAGTTAAGACCAATGACAGACAGATACACTACGAATAAAAATTCTTGCTATAAAATAGAAATTTGATTAAAACAAAACCCACCAAGAGCTCCCAGTCTGTAGTTCAATGAAACTCCGATAACTTTTCCATGATTTGTCAATTTCTCTAGATTGTACAGAAAGGCTGGTCCGGTTGATCTTCCTGTTTTGAATGCTCCACCATAAATCCAAACCATTACTGGCAGCAGACGATCTCTTGTAGCTGTACAAAAAAATTGCTGCATGGTAAAAGTACTATTTTTCTTTCCTTCGTACATTTACAAGTTTTCTTTTCCCTTTTTTACTGAAATTTACTCCGAGCAAGGCCAGTAGCAGTGCCTAAAGGAACCAACTAACAGCCAAGTATTCGCAAAGAGTTACCATGAATAGACAAGGGTTTGAGTTATGAAATGATCGCGTCAGACACAAGTCCAATAATTCATATCTTACCTGAACCTCTTTAAAATGTCGTATTGAAAAATTTAAAACACTCCTGAGGAGCATGGAAAAAATTTGAAGCACTGTCACGCAGCAATGAAATAATTTGAAGCAAACAGGGTTAATGTTGTTGAAAAAAACCGTGCCTTTTCGATAATGTAGAAAGTTGACAAACACCCGTCAACCGACAGTTGTGTTCATTTGTAACATAGAAATGTTAATTCTTATACGCAGATGTTTATGCTTTTTGTCGTGCAGCCAAGAACGTTGATTTTTAGGAGAGGGGGGTCGGATATGACGATCGTACTTCAACCGACTGGGCGGGTCATATTTTAACGACGAAATATAATCGATTTTGGTCAAATTTGACCAAAATCGATTACATTTCGTCGTTAAAAATGAAAATCCTAGTTCACTCAACAAGTTTTTGTTCCTATGAACGATTCACGATCGATTCGAATTAATCGTGCTTCGAATCGAATTGCCCAGTCCTCTTCCCAACCTTACCCAGAGCGAATAATAAAAACAACTGATCATAAGAAGTAAAAACAATTAAAACTCTTCTAGAGTCACAGTTTTCCGCGTACCTTAATTAGTCGTGCAGCCAAGCATGTTGATTTTTAGGAGAGGGGGATCGGATATGACGATCGTACTCTAGTCGACTGAGCGGGTCTGTCGCATTCTCTTGAACATTGCAAAATATAGTCGCTCATTAGTTAAAAAAAAATTACCGTTAATTCCATCCGGCACCCAGACATTTAGAAACAAGCAGTCTTCTTTACCCCAAGTTCCATTCCTTGCTGCTGTAACCATAGCGCAACCGTTTAACCACTCAAACTCAGAGAAGTTGCCATCTGCTTTAAGGATACCATCCCATCCTTGGTGAGGCTCCGGTTTATTGAATCTGAGTATTATTAAATAAGAAAGGTTCCGTTAAGTGTTGCCAATTAGTTTTTTGTTTACTACACTGTAACAAAAATACAGTTAATTTACTGGTCTTTTGCAGCAATTGCTTTTCCAAAATTTGTATCCGCGTTGTTGATGAGATTTATGCCAACTGTGGGCTGTTGATGGACCGCACCTCGGCGGTGCGCTCCATAAGCGGCCCATAATTTGCGAAGAACGATTTTATAGTTTTATTTCAATACCACCATGTAAATTTGGTGTCAAAAAATAGTTGTTTTATTGCATTTTCGTGTTACAATATAGGTGAGAAGCATATAACCATATTTATAGGAAACTAGGTCGGATATTACTGTCGCATTTCAAACGGGAAATTTAAGGATTATATTTTCAATACATGGCCTAGTATTTCATATAGTATTCTGGAGGAAATTTTGAAATATATATGAGATCTCAATATATGCATACACTGTAACGAAAGTACAGTAAATTTACTGGTCATTTGTAGTAATTGCATATTTCTAAAGTTAAAAAACGCCATGTTGATGAGATTTGTGCCAAAAATTCAATTTTGATTATTTTTTCAATACCGCCAAGTCAAATTACTGTCGAAGACCAGTGATTTTGTTGCATTTTTTGTTACAGTGTACATCATTCATTAACAAATTGGGTAGAATTTTTACTTAAAACTTCTGTTGAATCCTGTACAAGTTCGAGGAAGAAAAATGCGGTATCCAGAATGGCTCTTAAAATTTTTCTGCATGCTGTTGGAGGAAAACGAAAGGAGAACAAGAAGTGTTATATTGATCTACCATCGACCACGAAAAGATATCGCTCACTCAACCCCATTAAAGCATTTTAGTTCTACATAAAATATTTTCTGCTCAAAATGCTGTTATCGGTTTTAAACTCTATGTATTTTGCCATGTTAGCGTTATTTATTACTTTATTTTGGGTACTGCTCCCAACTAGGGCTGGGCGAAACCGAATCATTTGGGATTCGAATAATTTTTTCGAATCGGGTTGGATCACTAATTCTTTTTAAATAACGAATATCCCATTTTTAATACGATACCTTGTCCCCATTGTGAAAATAAAGAAATTTAGAGTTTGTAGTGTATTTTCAGTTCACGCTGAGAACAACAATTTTCATATTTTAACGACGAAATATAATCGATTTTGGTCAAAGTTGACCAAAATCGATAACATTTCGTCGTTAAAAATGAAAATCCTAGTTCACTCGACAAGTTTTTGTTCCTACGAACGATTCACGATTGATTCGAATTAATCGTACTTTGAATCGATTCGAATCACCGAATCGAATTGCCCAGGCCAATTCCCAATCTTACCCAGAGCGAATAATAAAACCAACTAATCAGAAGCAAAATATTAAAAACTTTTCTAGTGTCACCTTAATTTTCCTACTGGTGGCTTCGCGTAAGGAATCCTCATAAATCTGTCCGTGATGTATTCGTCAGTTTTAATCCGAAGTCCCTGTACAAGTCCTTTGTTTGTTGCTACAACTGGATGAACTGATGTTTCAGATTCTGCAGTTGTTTCGTTCGAGGGTGGAGGGTCAGGATGGGATATGGAATCCTGTATTAAAATATCAGAAATGATTAATGTACAGCGAGAAAGAAGGTGCTCGATAATTGGGGTTGTTCAGCAACGGAAAATATAAAAACAAATTTCAAAGGCTTCGTAAGAACTGCCTAATGCATTCCCTGGGAGCCGTAAAAGGGGTTGATTTAAAGAAACCACAGAAGTGATAAAGGTTTTACTATTGCTTGGAGCAGAGTCTACTACTCATAACATTCAACAATACAGCGGTTCAGATCTATATATTTAAGTTGATAGATAGTTGTTCTAGTTTTACATTTTCACAATTTTTCATTTCTAGTGGTTGTTATTGTTGATGTTTCTATGAAACAAACATGCGATCAGCAGTCGCGTGAAAAGGTTGGGAAATGGATGCAAAAAATGCATATTTTCAGCTTTTTGCACTAACTGTAACACGTCTGTATTGGCGGCTTTGTGAAGCACCAGTAACTCAGGCCCAACCAAACACGCTTAAGATTTCTCAAGTAGGTAGGTCAATAAGAGATCATTTTCTTACGTCAAACCCTTTCCCTTGTCCGTACATCGGTAGTTCTTTGGTCCAGAGAACAACTTTATCTGACTCTAAATAATCTTCGACCTTAGTAATGTTATCGCTGAGACTCTTTGCTCCGATGTTCATGTATTCTTGTCTACTTGTACTGTACTTCGGCCATTCTGTAGGGACGGGCTCTCCGACATTAGGGTCACTGAAATATTGTGGTTTGTTTAAGTAAAGCTTCAATGTCTGCATTTCAAGATTGTGGACCCCTCAAATGCTGAATAATGGCTTAACCCATAAAAATAGGCATAAAATAAAGGCCTAGTGGTTTAAACATGTTGGCATCGCAGGCTAAAAATCTCGGGTTCGATCCCCGGCGAGTCCGGCTCGCTTATCCATGCCCCCCACTCAACCAAGGGTGTAATAACTTGGCTAAGCCAAACAGGAAAATATTATACCTTTCCAGTAATTGTGACCCTGTTCGTCTATAAGTGGCCGCTGTTACAGGGCCTTGGACAGGGTGATCCACTCTAAAAAGTGGCTATAAAAAATAAAAAAAGCCATTATTCGCGACGTCTGTGCGATCACTGTTTTTAAATTATCAAGATCTTCTCAAAATTTTCTTTTTTTCACTCAAAGAGGATTACATTCCAAACGTGAATGAACAACTACAGTAGGTTTCAGTGAGTGATATCTGTCCTGGGCGAGTACTATTCAGTTTAAGTACTGCAGTCAATGACAAGTAGGGCTGGGCAAATCGATTAGTTGATTCTAATCGATTCGAAGCACAAATCATTCGAATCAATTGTGAATCGTTCATAGGAACAAAAATTTGCGGAAATGAACTGGGATTTTCAATTTTAACGATAAAATGGAATCGATTTTGGTCAAATTTGACCAAAATCGATTATATTTTGTCTCTAAGATATCAAAATTGTTGCTCTTAGACATGGAGTGTGAATCGAAATATACACTATAAACTATAAATTGATTTTCACAATGGAGACAATTTGTAACAGTTTAAACGGGATATTTGTTATTTACACGAAATTAGTGATTCGATTCGATCGAAAGAAATATTCGAATCAGATTCAAATTCTAAATGATTCGGTTTTGCCAGCCCTAAGGACAAGAGACTCACCCTGTTTTCGCAAAGTTCGTCCAGTATGCCATGATAGTTGAACTCAAATCTCTGTCCTGTTGAGTAGAATTGACAGTGAATGGCAATCCAAATACGTACGCCAATTCCTCGGCGTGCAATGCTCCAGTAACCAACACGGGGTCGAATCGTGGATATGCTAAACATATGTGAAAATTGATGCAAAAAAGACGAAAAATAGTCTTTGTAATCATATGTTGGAATAGGGGCTTCAAGCAACGTCAAAAAAAGTGGAATCTTACTTGACTAACGTGAAATCCGATAGCAAGTGGTTGGCACTATGTAATTTCATATTATTTACAAAAATAAATACGTAACTGGAAAAGTTAAATCGATGTATATTATTCCATCGGCGTTTCGAAAGTGTATTTTCAGGCCGATGTCAAAAATGAAAATAGGAACATTATACCATCGAAACGTCTACGATATAATATACATCGCTTTACCTTCACCAGTTGTGCATTTATTCTTGTAAATACAAAAAAATCCAAATGTGCAATGTTCTGTATTCCCCTCGGGATGCAATTGTAAGTTTTGCATTTCGGCCGTATTAGTGCTCGCTAGTTAGTTCCCTTTTAACGCTCCCATCATAGCTTAGAGTCAATTTTACTAAAAAAGGCAATAATTTGATGGGGCATCCCACCTAATCCTGCTGAAATCATTGCATCACTTGGTTGCTGTGTGAAGAAATAATGATAAACATTCGACTCAAACTCCTCAGCAGCAATATTTGACATGTTGGACTGTGGGGCAAGGAAGATGTAATCCCGATTAACTTTGATATACAGAGTCCGCCATTCGGATTCGGTTGTCGGATAATTTGATGAATCAATGTAGTTGTACATCACTACTTCTGTCATCTGGAAAAGAGTTCTTTTTACGATCACTATAGAGTGCAAGATCATCGTGAGTGGGGCTGCTCAAAATCGACTCATTTAGAATTTGAATATGATTTGAATAATTTTTCGAATCGGACCAAATCCTTAATTCCAAATAAATAACAAATATGAGACTTTTACTATACGAATTGTCTTCACGGTAAATTTATTGATGCGAATTACTAATTTAATTCACACTTCAAAAATATGACCAAATAGTTTCATATTTTAAGGACATAATACAATCGATTTTGGTCAAATTTGACCAAAATCGATTGCATTTTGTCATTAAAAATGAAAATCCCACTTCATTTAGAAAATGTTTGTTCCTATGAACGATTCATGATTGATTTGAATCACCGAACCAAATTGCCCAGCACTATCTATACTACGACATAAGTGCGAAAAATTTTCCGTTAATTTGCAGCAAATGTATAATTCCAAAAGATACCCATACTTGTGCCAAATACGGGATATCTGATTTAGTTATATTTCAATATCGCCGCGTGGAATAACTGATAAAGAAACGTGATTTTAGTGCTGGGTTAGTATTGCTGAGAATACACGCGCGTTCTAGTTCGATCGTGTCTCACCTATTATTTTTTCAATATACCCACTCATTTGAGCGGATCACCCTGAACAAGGGCCTGTACCAGCGGCCACTTATAGACAAACAGAGTGAGTGTAGTTGGAAAGATATAATCTTTCCGGTTCGGCCCAGCCTGCCCAAGTTATTACAACCTGGGTAAGGTGGGCATGGATAAGCAACCCGAACTCGCCGGGACTCGAATCCGAGATCTTCAACTTACGTTTCCAACATGATAACCACTAGAGACGAAAGGGTTAATGTGTGTTTTATAATTTATCAAAGCCTATTTTGCCTGATATGACATCTCATTGGTGTTATTAGTTTTGTCAATATTAGATATGTTTATTTACGAGTGCTATCTTGTTTTTTAAACAAGTTTTCATAAGTATGACACTATTTCAAAATTTAGTGATTGTACAGGTTTTTCATAATATTGACACGCTATATTTATTTACATTATGTAGACAGTTAAAATCCATTTTAAGGTTAAAAATGAAAAAATACCTGTCGCGTTGGGGTTAATTATAAATATTCACTTCCTTCAACCACACTGTATTAAAAGTACGGTAAATTGACTGGTCATTTGCAGTAATTGCATATTTCCAAATGCAAAAAAACGCCATGTTGATGAGATTTATGCCAATTATGGACTGTTGATGAACCGCACCTTCGCGGTGCGTTCCATCAACACCCCATATTTGGCCAAAAACTCAATTTTGAATTATTATCAATACCGCCAAGTAAAATTACTGTCAGTGCATTATCATTGAACACTCCAACAAGAACAAAACACTGATCTAAAGCGAATCACAGAAATTGACCATACACACAAACTCTAAATGATATGGCAAGCATCGAAAAAAACTACATTCCGTGGTGCAAATTAATTCGTCGATGTTGATTCTTTCCAGGTGCTACTTCTTATCATGCTTAGAGGTGATGGACGTCGACTGACTGAATCGATTAAAAAGCGTCCTCATAATGAGATTGCCCTTCAGAAAGACACACCACTGGCTGAAACTTATCATATACATAATCACAAAATGTCAACGTTGAGCTAGCGGAAGGTCGTTGTGTAACCGTTTAATTTAATTCCACAAAATTATACAAATAAAAAGAATAATTTCTTAAAAGACAAAAAGATTCAGAGGAACACTAATAACATGAATAGCACCTTTTCAGTGTCTTCGAAATATTGTTTGAAAAAATTTGAGATATAATATTTGAAATCTTCCTCATTTTTAATCATCATTATACCAGCATCCATGACTATGTCAAAATCATTCACTCCATTGATAAAGTCGTACCTGTAAAGTTGAAAGTATTAATAGAAAGACAATAGAACGGATACAAGGCGAGTAAAAAGGTGCTATTTTTTAGCCGGACCAGCGGACACGCGATGGCCTGCTGGTTAAACATGTTGGCATCGCAGGTTGAAGATCTCGGGTTCGAGTCCAGGCGACTCCGGCTCGCTTATCCATGCCCACCACTCAACCCAGGGTGTGATAACTTGGGTAGGCTAAGCCGAACAGGAAAAGATCTTATCTTTACAGTAATTGTAACCCTGCCCGCCTATAAGTGGCCGCTGTTGCAGGGCCTTGGACAGGGTGACCCACTCAAAGAAGTGGCTATGAAAAAAGTATGTTTGTTCAACGCAGTTTATTATTTAATTCGGTGAGATATGCTTGCCAGCGGCGTCATTGTGCAAACATATGTTTTATTTTGCTACGCATATATTACATGATTTCACACGACTCGGCAGGGCAATCAATCACTTGCTGATACTTTAGAAAACTCGTTTGGAAAAAATAATCTGCTATGGCATAAATAACCAATTCCAGTGGCTTTCAAAACTCTAAAACAGCCTTCTTGTTTTTGGCATCTGCTCAAAATCTTTATTTTTTTTAACTTTAATTAAAAAATGATGCCATCCAAATGGAATATTTGGACACATACCAACGAATTTAACCATGAAATTATAATGTCTCTACAAGTCGTGTATTTTTCACTGAAAAACCGGAAGGCACAAACCCCGGAAACTCGTTTATTGAGAAGTTTGGGTGGAAAGTTTGAGTGTAAATCAAATGTGTTCACCTGCTTTTCATACTTTCAATAATTTCCTGAGACGTCACCATAGCGTCAGGTATATCCGTTACAAATTTCCCATCGATAGTTGGCACCCAGGGAGGATCGACGCGTGAGCTCATCCATTCTCCAAACGTTCCTTGCGCATTCAAAATTTCTTCAAAGCTCAATCCACGTAAGCACTCGACACCGACAGCTGTATAAAATGTCGGACAACCTACACGACGCATAAGTTGTTCCGCTTGATATCTCGGTTGGGATTGTTGTGCGAAACCTGCAAATGGCGTTCCACTCTGGGCAATAACTCGGTGAAAAAGTTTTTTTTGGCCGTTGTTAATAGGGGATATAGCTTGGTAAAGTACTGAAGAAGCCCCGGCTGATTCCCCAAATATTGTCACTCGGTTTTTGTCTCCGCCGAAATTCTGAATATTGTCCTGAACCCATTGGAAAGCAGCGCGTTGATCAAACAGTCCATAGTTTCCTGTAACTTGACTGTCGCCTAGAAAGTGAATATAGTCAGAGGAATTGAATATTCATAATGTACCGTAACGGTACTTGCAGTTGTCTATTTCTACTTTTAAAACGGAGGGAAAGGACAAAATAATCGGCGTTGCAGGTAAAAATCACTAAAATCTAACGAAAAGTTTTACAAAAATGAGTTTACAATGCTTGAAACTGGCTACATAATGTGAATAAATACCGTGCGCAAGTAGCGCAATTTGAGGCATTTACAAAGTCAGTATTTTTTTTGTTTCATTTTCCCTCTCGAGTATGTCTACGGGGGAGGGGAACCGTGGACCTTGGGGATCCTTGAATTTTGAATATGAAAGTGGATTTTTATTTGTCGTGAATAGACCAGAGATGTGTTTGAATACGAGATTTGCATTGATTCAAAAATGTATCTAATAATATGAACGATATGTGATGTACATAATCATAAAAATATCTTTGATGCAGAATCTGATCTTCGATTTTTCCAAACTTCAAATTTGAAAATGAGTTCCATGCAGCCGAATAATAGGAACGTAGTTATTTTGGTTGTTTCATGAAAGTGATACCTAATTCAGAAAGTTCAATCCGATTATCTTGTAATATTTCACCATTGGCGCGGGTGGAAGATGGAAAACGGGACCTTTGCCCCTAATTAGATAAGTCAGACAAGTTCTGTGGAATACGTTTTTTGTTAAGTATGGACCAGAGATGAATCGCGTAAACAAAGCGCGATCCATTTGTGGGGCATGTTGGACAAAACAGAAATTCCAATACCTGTGCTCATAAATCCTAAGGCTCCGAGTCTGTAATTGAAAACTACAACTATGACGTTGTTCATAGATGCCAGTAAAGATCCATCGTAATCATCTGCAGAACCGACCCTAGAAAATAAAATTTTATAAGACGGATACTCTGTTTACAGTAAATTTGCTACAGGCAAGTTTTACAAAGCTACATTCAAACGTAAAATACACGCAACTTGAGCCCGTTTGTATCGTCTAATCATTCTTTAATGGCTGCAAGACAATGCCACTCAGTAATCAGTCAGCACTCGGCAAATAGCAAAACATTTGAACATTCTTCCTTGCTCTCAAATGGACCGTGCTTCGACGCCGGGAAGCCACCATTTTCACCTAATCTTTTCCCGCTTCTTTATATTTATTTAATATATTATATTATTCTTATATGTGTACTTATCGTTAAAAAAGGTCAGTTAAGTTCGATAAGGTCGTACTACACGTTTGCGTTGGTGCGTTTTTTCTAGTTTTGTTTTATTTTACCTCTGCGTTTTACAAAAGCACAATGCTATGCATGCATACATATCCTCACGTTTTCCAATGAAACAGAACGGCTTGCCATGAAAATGTGCCCGTTTTGTTTTATGCGTTTGTGCTTTGTACGCTTGTGAAAACGTTTAACTCTAAACAATGCAGGCGTGTATTGCCGTTTTTATTTAATTACCCGAAAACGTGATGCAACGCATCGGTGAGACAACTTCACGTGTCATGTGGCCTTTAGAGAGTGTGAACCCAAGGTATTACCCTATAGTTTGATTGAGTGGTGGGCACGGAATGCCGAGCGGTAGTTACCCGGGTTCGATCTTTAACATGCGATGCCAACATCTCAACCACTGAACCATCGCGTCCAATGTCATACGTAAAGATGACAGGAAGTAGGCGCGATGGCCTCGTGGTTAAAAATGTTGGCATCGCAGGTTGAAGATCTCGGGTTCGAGCCCCGACGAGTCCGGCTCGCTTATCCATGCCCGCCACTCAACCCAGAATACAATATCTTGGATAGGTTAAGCCGAACAAGAATAGATTATATCTTTCCAGTAATTGTAACCCTGTCTGTCTATAAGTGGCCGCTGTTACATGGCCTTGGACAGGGTGATCCACTCTAAGAAGTGGCTATAAAAAAGGTACCCACACGAAACTTCCGCCGTAAACGAAAATCATAACAGGATAGTAGTCTGGCAATCTTGCTTTAGGTACAAATATATCCATGTACAGACAATCTTCATCTCCAGAAATTCCCGTTCCATCGATTGCTGGTTGGGGGCACTTAGCTCCACGTTCTGTAGCATTCCTCGCCTCTCCCGTGTCCTTCCAACCAGGATGGGGCTGGGGAGGGCGCCATCGATATGATCCCACCGGTGGTGCAGCGTAGGGTATCCCGAGATAAGTTTCTAAAATCAAGTTCGATTGACCTCTGATCTTCCCGGATGTTGTATCTCGAATTACATCAACTTGCGTTGACGTCATCACAAGCAATATTAGAGTAAAAGCCGAAATTTCACATTGAAGTGACATCATCTTATTTATCTTGCCCCACTTTAACAATCGGCGCTTTTAAAAATCTACATCGTGAAATATAGATATTGTTTTAGAACCCTAAGTAGTTGATATTTCCCATACCCTTTATTAGAACAAATAACCTGAATCAATCCGTAGGACAGAAGCCGCTTATAGGCGGACTGGACTAATGTTGCTCGAACTCCTACGTTTTCCTTTTCGGCTAAGCCTACTCCAGTTATTGTACCCTGGGTTAGGTGATGGGCATGTGTAAACGAGTTGCAAATACAATTAGTTACCACTTCATTCTATCTCTTCAGTCGACTCTTCTTACGCGGACGAAATACATAGGAGCAATTCTAAAGCCCGTACCTACAGGGGTTATTGTAGCCACGCTTCTATCGTCTATCGCACTTTGATGCATTTTCAAACTCAATCTATATCGAATTTCCTACACCATTCTAAACTGAGTTTATTAACATCACTGACTACATTACCTGCGACTGACCTTACATAATATTTTGTCTTTACCTACACTGTGACGAAAGTACTGCATTTTTAGTAATTTTATATTTCAAAATCAGAACATCTTGTTGATGAAACTTGCCAAGTATGGACTATTGATAAACACGCCTTGAGAAGGGCGCGCCATCAGTAGTCTATTCTTAGCCGAGAAATTTGATTTTCCGTGTTCATTCAAATATTAGTGCATAAAATTACTGCAAAGGGAAGATAATTTTACTGCCATTTTTTTGTATACAAGTATGTTTGTTCAACGCAGTTTATTATTTAAATCGGTGAGATATGTTTGCTAGCGGTGTCAGTGTGCAAACATATGTTTAAAAATGGTATTGATGAACAGCGGTGTTATCCGAAAATAAAGGGGGTCGAATAAAGGAAAGAGGGTAAAATTTTATGGAGTTAAACCATCAAGTTCAGTTTCAATAAAAAATATATAATGGAAATAATGTCTGACACGGACAAACAATTCTGAAATTTTCTTTCTCTTAGAGCCCTCAAAATACACGTTTTCTGGCCAGAGAGGGCATCCCAAAATTTAGTGGTTGTGCGTTCGATTTTGAATTTCAGCGATTGACAGAGGTTCACGTAACCACTAAGCAAAATGAGAAGAAGGTGAGGCCGAATTATCCAGCCCCGGCGCGTGGAACGCCATATTGTTTATCTGAAATATCGGCTTTGATCATCAGCAAGATAAAAATGAAATCTTACGCCTATCATATGGTTTAAAATAGTTGATGTTGTTCACGGGCTCACGATTGAATCATTGGCTTCAATTTAATGAAAATATTAGTGGAGTCGATATATAGATGTTTATCTTTTCACGTCCAGCAACATTAACAAATGTTTCAGAGCATTATTATAATTGATTTCATTTCATTTGTATTTTGAAAAGTGTTTAATTAGCTTGGCAATAACGGGAAGAAATGGAAAATTGTTCCTCAGGCACAGCAGGCCTGATTATGCTTTCATTATACTCTATGGTGGCGGTTCAATTATGTCTAAGATGTACGATCAGCTTGCAGTTTCTGGCACTAAATTTTGTCCTAAGGTCCCACTACAAGTTTGCGTAGGTTGCGTTTTTTCTTGGTTTGTTTCATTGTTTGTCCTTGCGTTTTACGCAAGCGCAATGCTCTGCATGCATCTCCTCACGTTTTCCAATGAAACACAGCGGTTTGCTATTAAAGCTAACACAGAGTGCTCGTTTCGGTCTTGCGTTTGTGCTTTGTAGGTGTGTGAAAATGATGAACGCAAAATAATGCAGGCGTACATTGCCGTTTTTATTTTATTACCCGAAATGTAATGCAACGCATTGGTAGGACAACTCCACGTGTATTGCGGCCTTAAAGGGTTTCTGAAGGCAAGTATTTCCTCCTCCATCTAGAAGTTGAGGTTCACGTATGGGCCAAGCTCTTCGAACTTAATTTGATTGAGGGTAAATCCAATCCAAATCAAATTGTTGGACGCCATTAGGAATATTATTTTGTACTGCATGAGACACAGGTGGACGCGTCTATGAGGCATGATCCATCGATGGCTCATGCCTGGCGCTGGTAAATTTCATATTTTATTATTTTAAAATCGGATCAAATAACATATCGGAATCAAATCTAAGTCTTATAGCAAATAAATATTTTCAGGAAAAAAACACATATTTTGGACAGTCAATCGACAAAACATCTTTGAGGGTTATACTGCACGTGGACATTTCGGATTTTATAATCCTATAATATCATAACAACAGGACATATTAGCGGAAATGCAGATAATTGGCCTTATTATCCAACAAACCCACGTGCATTGTTCGTCCAGCTCCGAATCGATCGTTCATTTAATACCTAAGGTCAATGGCGTACAGATCGATGAACGCGGCGCGTCCTAATACTGTTATAAAGCATTCTGAGGACTAGAAAGTAGATTATGTTCTTCGATTGACGCATAATATTATGGTGTCGAATAAATAGGTTAATTTCTCATTGAAGCAGCAACTGAAGAACTTATCAATACAGAATCTAGGAAAAATATTCTTAATTTTAACGAATTTTATTGACAAATTTTATAGTCAGATATGCGATATACAATTTGAATTGTGTATCGCATACCTGACTATAAAATTTGTTAAAATTTAAAATTTTTGTTCTCAGGTTTTGTCTGGCTAGCTAGAAATAATCAGTAGAAGTATGTCTGACTGCGTATTCAGACTCTGATTGTGAGATGGGGGAAATGCGCGAAGTTAGTATTGTGTTACTGAGTTCAACTGTGTTAATATCTGTACTATATTAACAGTGAGAAGGCTTACTGGGCTCGATCATCAGTTTTGGGGATCGTAATCGGCAAAAATTTTGATCGATATACCGGTATTAGAAGATCGGCGAATGAATAGACCTGAAAATCATGCGAAAAGTTTAGACACCCAACCTAAATAAAATTATAATGCAAATAAGTACAATGTAAATGCATATAATATATTTATTATAAGCCCTCCATTAGGACCTTGACCATACTTGATCATACTATATCCGTGGTAGGACCTATAAAAATAAAACAGCATCTGATCAACACACTCCGACGAATACGCCAGTGATTGAATCGTTTTGTGAAACCTGATATGGTGAAATCTGAGTCGCATTTTGGAAATGTTATTATATGTCTCCACGCACGGATCGCACCTGAAAACTATTTAACTCATGGATATTTCATATTTGATTTCATTGCCACTTTTCATTCGAATTGGAAAGCGAAATCAAAGCCACAGAGGGAACTTTGAAATGTTGTGGGTGATGCGTGGTTTAGCGAAGCGAGACATTTTTATCCTGTGAGTAATGTTTTTGTTTCGCAATGTTTAGTCATATGGCCCAGTTGATTTGAATCAGTGTGGATCAGTATATTGTAGGTTGAAGCTGAGATATATATATAATAATAATATAATAAAAATGCGTCATAAACATCATGACAGAAAGGTGAACTTCAGTTTCATATTTTTTTCGGTTTGCACGTGATCAAAGATAGAGGAGACGCGTTAATTATATAAGGAAAATATGACTAAAGTCAATAACCAGTCAGAAACATTTGGACCAAACATGCTTTGTTAAACGTGGGTCACTGATGGATCGCACCGAGGACGTGCAGTTGGTCTGTGGCTCATGCTCAACAAAATAAAACTTTCGACTGATTAGCCTCAAATTTCGCCACGAAATTAAAATATCTCGTTTCAAGTATACCTCGCTATTATTGCTTTTCATTTAACACATTCCTGTTAACAAAAAAGCGCGCTTTTGGGTAACGTCGTCCATTCTGATATTTTTGCGTTCCATTTCACGTCTGAAATAACTCGCGTGCTTCCAACTGTGACTTCCAGTTTGATTGACGGTTCGTTTGTTTATTTACTTTCCCTGAGCTAGCAGCGCCAAACGAATTTTTTATTTCGATCTTGTCAGTTAGGTTATGGAAAAACGGAATCACCATCCTGTTTTGTGGTAAAATGGATGACTTTCTTGGATCCCCCGTTCGAAAACAAAAAAAAAATTGTTTTTGACAATTTGGTAACTAACTTTACTGTTTAATAACATTTGGCTGAAAGATAGAAAACTTGCAAAGCAGCGTTATTTTTGGGAGCCACTTATGCTTAATGTACCGGCAAGTTACCTGCTTAAGCAGTTTGGCAAATTTTTATCCAAGATCAAAAATCTATAGATCAGAGATGGTCAATGACTCTCAAAAAGTACATGTACCGGGACAGCTTAGAAAATCTATTTTTATGTGTAAGTTAGCCTTCATCGGTATAGGTACATGAATTCGTTCTGGGATTGGAATTTTTGCAGAGTTTTCGACCAGAAGTAATGCCGAATTGCCCCAGGCCTTTGTAATACCGGTAGCCTGAAGATATTTGAAAATGTTGTACAATATCCATCAGAAATTTTGTTAAACTGCAGTCTGTAATGTTAGAACATTCTATTTAAATACCGGTACCGTAACCTACCGATAGTGAATTTTGAATAATGTTCAAGATAAACTATAAAGGTTACCCACCCCTGGAGAAAAACAAGATTCTGTCACCGTGTCATGAGATCAGGTAATTATGCAACAATATAGCACTGAGTAATAAAGGATGTAATTCGTATTTAATTGCCCCTTGATTAGACACCTAATGTTGTTTTAATATAGAGCTCAATGGTTAGTGTCTGCATGTGTTATCATTCAAGATGGTGTAATTATGGATGCTCGTTTTGATTTTTCTCGCAAATTGAATCTCTTAAAAAAATTTCAATTTGAATGTGAAAATTTCAATTTGAAAATTTCAATTTGAATACCAAAAAATATATCCGTTGTTCAAATTCGAGCAACACTGAACAAGAACAAAATAACTTTTTTTTTTTTTATGACAGGGCACACTTAAATTGGAAAAAAGTTATCATAAATAAATGCCAAATAATTTTGAAATATTCAGTATTTGTTTTCAAGGTACGAAAATGATAAAAATTCACATATACAACGCAACGGTGAATCAGAACGAATTTTTCCAAAGTCCTAGAAACTATTCGAATTAACATTTATTTATTTTCATTTTATTCAAAATTGTAAAACTTACATCCCTATCTATAATATCTTAAACAGTATAGCAATGTTTGATTTAAATATTTGCATTAAGGGTTTAAATTTCTCTTTATTTGAAAATTTCGAGCAAAATTGACATCGAACCATTTGTTTAATACCAATTTTTCTCCAAATAGCAAGTATACATTTCCTACAGTTTTGTTGCTACCAATCACTCAAAGAAAGCCTGTTTATTCTTTTAGTGGAAGACATATGAAAGATTGTCCATTTGTTAAATTTTTTTTTGTTGAAACCTATTTTCAGCGGGTGTCCAAGTAGCACCGTAGCTGTCATTCCGCCATGAAATAATCCAACCTTAACAGTTCCTCTTTCAACAGACCTTAGGTTTCCAATCTTGATTTTAAAATCAATCAATTAGATTGAAATTTAGAATATAAAATGAAAAGACGAAAACATGTTGAAAGGTTGGAATATTTTTCTCATTCAATTTATACTTGGAATTTCCGTTGCTGAATCTGGCCAAGGTAAGCTTTTTGTTATTTCTAGTTTAGTATAAGCATTGCAGTGTCATGGGAGCAGCGATTCCTCTATTTGCTTTTGGCTATGGGAGTGACAGTCTAGCACCGTTGTAGCAATGTTTATTGTTGCTTTTCCAAATGTCATCGAATTCGTAAGCAAGGTGTTCGCATCCTAACCAGAATGTGCTATTTCTACATGCCTTTTGCGTTTTATTTTATTTTTTTATATAAAGAGTGAATCTCTTCCGACAAGATGAAATTCGGTGTTGTTATTAATCGGGAGAATGGCACTGAACAAAGTCTACTTAGTTGAAATAATTGTTAGTTGAAATAATTTTCTTGTAATCATCGGATGAATAATTAAATATGCCTATTATTGCATTTTTTAAAATCAGAGTTTTAATGTTGATTTCATTTTTGCCAGAGATTTAGATGAGATTTAAATTTGCGATATTTCCATGCATGTTTTCAATCTAAGGCTTAATACAGGGAATATACTGTTACTTAAAATATTATTATCCCATGATATAAAAATATTTGTTTAATGAAATATGCTTTTTATACAAATCAGTAACCCTGCTGACGACCGAAGGTGTGACGACTGATCTGAACTGGAGAGTGGAAAATATAAATGAGCTGCCAGGATTCAATGGGGTAGACAGTTATTTATTCTGTGACGTTTGATAAACTTATTTTAGGTTACATCTTCATTTGGGATTGGGCAATATGGTTCGAATCGATTCAAAGCACAAATTATTCAAATTAATTGTGGATCATTTATAGGAACTAAAAATTGCCAAATGAAGTGGAATTTTGATTCTTAACACGAAATGCAATATTTTGGTGAGATTTGACCAAAAAATGATTGTTTTTTGTCGATAGAAAATGAACCTTTTTGTACTGTCTTCAAGTCTGTTTTTGCTAATGTATGTAGTTTGTTACTATAAATTTCCTGATTACCATAATGGAGACAAGTTGTAATAGTAAAAATGGAATATTTGTTATTTTTACGGAATTAGTAATTCGGTTTAACCCAGCTCTACTAGAGATGCCACTTTAAGAGTCAAAATGGATTAATCGTCTGATCCTGCTGATTCCAGTGCTCGGTTTCATTATTTGATGTGATTTGACAAAAGATTGAACCAAAACTATTATCTATCATATCGATATTTTATATATGTTTTATTCTGATAATTTTACTCACTAAAAAGAGAAAAAATTTGCTATAGAATCAGACAAAAAAGAATTGATTTAAAACGATATTTAATATTCCATTTGAAAAAAAAATATTAAAAGTTAGTTTTTAAAAGTGAGTAGTATCTAATCTTTATGTTTTTTCAAGCCTGTATGTTTCAGTGAACTCAAAAATTTCGATACAACCAAGCACCATGTGAAGTAAAATATTTCCTCTTTATCTTTAGTGGGAAGATCTAAGCATTCTTTACAAAGAAGAAATAGTTCGTGGGTATCAAGTTTGTCATATAAATATTGATCAAAATGTGAAAGACAAACCGCAAACATGGCTTCTATTACCTGGTGTGAATTTAAATGGTCTGTATCTTCGTTTACCATTGATCTGTTTAGTTTAATTCATAGGCCCTTTTCATATAAAAAGGACATTTGGTAGCAATATTTGTTTTATAGCCGCTTGTTTGACCTTGAACCAAGGCTAGATACTAGCCGCCACTTAAAGAACAGGTTTAGTTGTGCGGGGAAGATGATCTTTCCGGTAATTTAAGCTTACCAAACCTAATATTCCCTGCGTTGAGGGGTGGGCAATGGACATGTATTTACGGCACTATTTACTAAGAGACTTCAAAATTTTGGAATAATTTTTCTTGAGGTTGATGGCATGGTGGTTTGCATTTTGACATCACAGGTTCGAAACCTTGGATTTGAGTCCCACTAAATTAAAATTGTTGTTCATCCATGCCCATCTCCCCACCCGGGGGTAATAACTTATGAGGGCTAACTTTGACCAGAAAGCTTATAACATTCCATGAAGAATAACTTGCTCATATAGGCCACGCTGTAATGGGGCTTTGTTCAATGTGATACACTGAGATGAGTAATTTCATGGAAAATTTGAACATAATGAGAAAATGTGAAGAATTAAAAGCAGTTGCAAGGACAAAAATGCAGGCCTCCAAATTAGCGGGGTAACAGGTTTTTGGAAGCTTGGTATTTTTTATGAAGGTGTTTTTTTCAGATGCTTTATTGACACTTTATCTCTATTGACACTTAAGCGATGATATACCTGGACACAAATGCTTCTAGCGTAATTTGGTGTAGCTTCTCCTGCTAGTATTTAGTAATCACTGTACTAAATCATATTCATAACATTATTGTTCAGGTGCCTCAAGAATATTTATTGAAATGAATTTTACGATGAGAGAATGTAGTGACCTGGAAAAGACATGCAGGTGCGAGACATTATCAGTTGTATGGTATTTTTACACTTGGTTTATTTGATGGTTTTCATGTTGCTGTGACAAGACAGCACTGGCTTCATGCCAGACTGGTAGAATCTTGTATTTCTTCGGATGTTTGAAACGTTCATGTCATTGTCATGAAACCCGCTGAAAATGGGTTCCATCAGATGAAAATTATATTCATGATATGACTGAAAGAATAAAAAAGCTTTCTTTGAGTGTCTGGTAGCAACAAAACTATAGAAAATGTAGATTTGTAATTTGGAGAAAAATTGGTATGAAACAAATGGTTCAATGTAAATTTTGCTCCAAATTTTGCTGCAAATATAGGAAAATTTTAACCCTTGATCCAAATTAATTACATTTCTAAGTGACCGAAAACCTTTAAAAACATCAAAACTATGCTACCAGACACTCGAAAAAGCTATTTTAATCCTCTAGCGAGAGATATATTCTGAAATATTTTACCTTTGCTAAATTTTCTTTTGATGGAATCCGTTTCCTATAGGGGTCTTGAAGAGCTTACATTCTGCCAGTCTTCTCCATGTCTATAAAAAGGCGTCTTTAGTGATGGACTGATACATTTTGTGAGCAAACTTTCCTATTTGTCTGTGAAATTTTGTGTTCACTATTTTATTTTTCATTAACATGGAACTATGACATTATTTAAACATACAGAAAGGCTGCTAATATGTTATTTTAACGTCTGAATAAAAGAATTCTGCCGAAATAACATTTATTACAAAAAAAATTTGTTCTGCATTTCAGCACATGAGAGGATATTAATGCTTTTCTGGTGCCTTATCAGAATCAGGATAGAATAACATTTCATTTTTATTCTGTGGGAGGAGAAAGCCGAGAATACGGCTGAATCATATGGCCAAACAAACTCTCTCCTGCAGATACCATTTCTAAGGCTAGAATGAAATTTTCTGTCCCAACCATTTACAGAT
Source organism: Styela plicata (assembly GCA_963675895.2). Taxonomy (NCBI): domain Eukaryota; kingdom Metazoa; phylum Chordata; class Ascidiacea; order Stolidobranchia; family Styelidae; genus Styela; species Styela plicata. Next base: position 20,227,504 of record OZ023144.1, on the reverse strand, counting down.
TTTTTCTTTGCATGGACATGGTAGGCGGAGAAAGCCATAACCATTGATTAGTGAACCACCGTACAGCGGCGAGGTGTTCAGTAATCCTGTTGCGTGTAATCATCATGCACAGGATTCAAACCTGGGATGTTAGTGATGCTTCTTAGCTCGAAGCATGTTCCTAATGCATTCACCGACTGAGCTAACCAGGCAACCTGAAGCTGACTGGGCACCCATTGACATTATTTATTACATGACTTCAATACTGCTATAGATTAGCAGCGCCTTTATGGTTTTTAACCCATTTGTGTTATCAAAAAAGATTCAGAAAAGTATTGTGCTGCACCACCAGTCGTCATAAAGATTCATTTTATTATTTTCAGAGAGACATTTTCAGTATATTACCAATTAACGGAGGGAAACCACTCAAGTAATTCTGGCAGTGAATTCAATACAACAACCTATAAAAAGATTGACACAGTGGCGGCAGAGGTTAGTTTATCTTAGTTCATACTTATCTCTGTAGTTATTTCACCATTTGTTTTATTACATTTTGAATATTGTTTCAATTTTTTTGTTATAAAAGTTCACTGCAAGCAAGGCTGAAAGAGAACCAACTGACGGCAATTTATATGGCATAGAACTTTTGGATGATGTTTTCCGATTAGAGTGCAGTTGCTCATACTACATCTTCTAGTAGCTCTTTGCTATTAGGTGGCCGTTAGTTGGTTCGTATCAGGCATTGCTTCCGGCCTTGCTTTGAGAAAACTTTTATAAAAAAAAGCAAGAAACACCCTAGAGAATTGAAGCATTACAATAAAGTGCTTTGAATGGTGTCAGCCCTGAGCGATGACCGTCTACCTCTTCTATGCTTTCTTAATAAGGTGCCTCCTACGACATGCAGAAAATACTTCAAGGCAATTAGAAACCCTGCACTTACAGGCCAATTTTCACATAATTTAATAATGATTAGGCCACTATGCAGGGTCACAGAATCCTGTTTTTTCTTGGATGTCCGAACTATTCATGTTGTTTTGATTTTTGGATGTACAAAATGGCTTCAAAAACATCAACATTGCCGTTTCATGCCAGTATTGTTGATTTTGAACTTTTTTTCTACAGTTTTGTTGCTACGAGACATGTATATCTTCTAGATAAAATTACATCATAAAATGTTGCCCATTTGCTAAATTTTATTTTAGAGGATCCCGTTTTCTTCAAATGTCAGATTAGCTGTTATTCTCTCAGTCTGCCACTATTAATTATTTTTTTTATAGCCACTTCTCAGAATGTATAACCCTGTCCAAGGCCCTGTAACAGCTGCCACTTATAAACTGACAGGGTTACAATTGCTGGAAAGATATGATCTTTTCCTCCCAAGTCATTACACCGTGAATTGAATGTGTGGGCATGGATAAGCGAGCCAGACTCGCCGGGACTCGAACCCGAAATCTTCAACCTGTGATACTAACATGTTTAACCACTACACCATCACGCCCACAAACTTCATCTTCTTGTTCCAGGTTCGTTTTTCTACAACTTCATGGAATTCTCTTGTCAACAGTGAAACAGTCAGTATCAGTTTGAAAAATTCGACCAAAGATACAGGTTAGTATCTTATGGGTATTTAATTTAAAGAATCTTAGGAATTTAATCCTGATTTTTATCAAATTCCTCCAACATAAAATGGAATGGAAAATGTAAATATTTCAATTAGGGGTGGCCAGGTTATCATTCACATGAAAATTCACACTTATTTATGAAAAAAAATTAATATTATCATTTTGTTGATTTCAAATTGTTGCAGAAATGGTATCGAATAATTTATGATCCGAATATTCCGAATAAAATCGAATATTTTGGACGGCCCTGATTTCAATTGGAATTTTCAATTATTCTACCTGAAATAAATACATTTTTAGATACAGTCATTGGTAAAGGTATATTCATTCGAACTTTATGCTAGTGTTTTTGGAATTGACATGAGATCTGTACAGTATATTTTACGGTTTTATTTATGCAACCCTACCATACTGAATTTGTAATATCCCAATCAAAATAAATATTTTAAAACATATTTTTGTATGAGTAATCGATGGATCGCACCGATGAGACACGGTGAGGGATGTCCAAATTATTCGATTCGGAATTATCAAATCATAAAATATTTGATTCGATTTTTGTACCAATCTGAAATCAACAGAAGGAAAATTTGGATTTTTTTCAAAAATAAATGTGAGGTTTTACTCAAATTATAAGCTGACAAAAGGATTTCCTTGTTTGTTTATTTTATGATTTCTGATTTGAATATTCTATTCAATTCGGAAAAATGACATGCTATTCGATTCTGAAACCAAAAC
>OZ023144.1:20187433-20225065 GCA_963675895.2 Styela plicata | reverse complement strand
CGGGCGCAAAAAAGATCGAAAATAGCGGTTTTTAAGTCCCAAGATCACTTAAATATATGCAGTAAACTCATGGATGACTGAATCAAAATTTGCAAAAGTGACCTACACAGTAGTTTTAGGCAGTGCTGTGTATAGTCCATGAAAATAAATGAATGAGTGAGTCGTAGATGGATCCATAATTTGAACTTAACAATCCTGTTTGAACTGCTCCAAGTACCATAAAAGGAGCCTAATAATCGTCTTGAAACAATCAGCCACTCCTTGTTCTTTAATTATTATATATCATATTAATACTATATTATATTGTTGTATTATTTTTTATTTCAGACAAAGCCACTTGGTGTAATTTGGGGAAAATATGATTTTTATTCATCAAATAACACAATAATGTTTGATGATTTGAGAAGAAATTTTTTAATGAATCCACAAACAGGATTAAAGGTAAGGGCTGATATATCCCAATGTCCTGGGTACTCTTTAGGGCTCGACTGATATGACTTCGGCCAATCAATACCAATGAGAGGTTCAATATTTCCTGTGATACAGTCCAGAGTCCCTGTGCTCTATAGGGCTTGACTGATATGACTTCGGCCAATACCAAGGAGAGGTTCAATATTTCAGTGTACAACCGATATTTAGCCGATAAGAAAACCCATGTTATGTCATATCTTCATTGCCCTGTTGCAATAAAAAAAACTCAACGAATGCCAATATGCTCAAAACAAGAAATCGAGCCATATGTTCAGGAAATCATTAAAACCTAGCGGTTAAACATGTTGGCATCGCTGGTTCGAGTCCTGGTGAGTACGGCACGCTTATCCATGCCCACCACTCAACCTAGGGCGTAATAACTTGGGTAGGCTAAGCCGAACAGGAAAGATCACATCTTTCCAGCAATTGTAACTCTGTTCATCTATAAGTGGCGCATTGGACACAAAAAGAATGTAGATATTATTACATTAGTAGCAAATAAATTTGGGGATATAACCATTTTGGTTTAAAATCCCTTTGAATAATTTCCATATAAAGTCAGGATTTGGAGTATATTCACCAACTGCTATTATACATAATGGTCGATGTGTATCGACTCATTTTAGCCGACATTGAACCGTTGTTACAGGATCTTGATCAGAGTGATTCACTTAATTGTGCGACTATAAAAGTTAAGCAAGCTGGTGATATTCACTGCTTCAAGTTCAGAACCCATTCACTTTTTTATCCTAAACCTCTAGCTTCATTTTTGCTTTTCCAGATAGCTTTTAGTAGATTATTACAATTTCATTTATTATCATTTTCCATTCTCAGATTCGTCCATTCAAACTTGCGCATTTAAACCGAAGTACAGATGATGAATTGAAGAAATTAAGTAAATATTTAACATTAATATCAGAACTAGATGATTTCACAACATTAGAACATCGGAAATGGGAAAGGTAAGCTGTAAGGAAATATTTTTTCTTCGTTCTTCTCTGGGTGTCCAAAATTTCCATGTCATTTTCTTCGGGTAGACGAAAAAATTCAAAAGTGTCGTTCAGTTGCTACCAGACACTCGAAACGAGACATTTTTAATCTTCTGGCAAGATATATATCTTTAAATACTGCTCATTTGCTAAATATTCTTCTAGCTGAACCAGTCTGCTTCAGTTGTCTGGGCAGCAGCCATTATGCCCTGACATAGGCCAATGATTGCATTTCGTATATTGAAAATTTAAGCTTGACCAGGGATGAAACGCATCGCACCCCCTAAACGATCAGTTAAAATTTCTGTTCCTGAAAACTTTGCATTACAAGGATGTTAATTTTATTTATTTTTCAAAATCTAATTTTGTTTCAAAATTTCTAATACGTAGGATGAATGAACATGCTTGGTTGTTGCATTCCGTAGTGTAAAAAGACATTGCTAGAAACTATGCCAATTAAGAATTCAATTTAAAATTAGAATTTCATCAGGGATGATGGTCCTATCCCTATTTCCCACAATATTCAATATAAGTTTGTTTCTCAGATATGTCAGAAAAAGGCTGGAAGATGGAGGGAAACAGGGAAGTGCAACAAATGAGGGAGTGAACGAGACATCATGACATGACTGACGTACAAAACTTGCTTTTGGCAAATTCTCCTATGCTTTCATTATTGATGTGGCTGCCGTGGCAAAACAATAGAATTTCGATGATGTCAAAAACTAGTAAATAGTATGAACAACTTTATTGCACAGAGTTTTAAACGACGCACGATGATGGCTTTGACTGAGCGCTTAAACTCTATTTTTTAGGTTGGTTAGGTCTCGAGAAATTACTACCAGTAAAATTGTTGTAGACTTTTCCATATACCAGTAATTTTCAATCTTTACGATCAGTTTCATCACATTAGTAATGATTTGTGAAATGCCTATAAGATCCTGATGAAGCACAATGAAACAACTGTCACTAAAAACCTTGCAAATCCATTCAATAATATGTATTTAATTGAATTATCAGGCTTTTTTTTTCATTGAAGCAAGACCTAACTAAGCTACTAAGATAAGTACGAGCAACTGCATTCTAAATCTGAAAACATCCCGAGCGGAACCGAACTGCCATGGTAAAGTAAGGTGAGTGGTATCAGCCCTGGGGAATGGTAAAACCATTTACCTCTTCTCAGTCAACTCTTACGTCGTGCAAGAAATACGTTAGGACTATGCCAAAGCCCGTATATTTATTTGACCATGTTGCATCAAACTTGGTTCAATGAGTCTACACCTACTAAGCATCCAGTTAAAAAAGTTCAGTTTGTATGCATATTTTTTATTGATATAATATATTCAATAAAACAAAAGAAAATGTAGCGAATGCAAGCAGCTACTGGGATGTGTTAAGAGAGTGATTAAGTTTTACACTCGTTTTTCTTGCTCATGGAGTATATCAGATGATAGAAAGACCTTTTGCGACTTTGCACAATAGCCTAGTAGTTATCATACCGGCATCACATGTTGATGACCTCGGGTTCGAGTCCAACAACTCTAATCCTGTCCATCTGGAAGTCGCCGCTTGGGTTCACTCCAAAAAGTGGCTATTAGAAAAAAATCTTTTCGTAAACTTGCATATCGTCTTCGTGATAAATTTGTTCTTTGACGAGAGACATTTTCTGGGAGTGTACGTGTAGCTTCAGTAGCTTAGTATCACAGCTAAGCTCAATTTTATGATTATTAAGTCACGTCCCATCAACTTTATTTTTTACAGATTTATTTGTCTCATCGACTTTGTTTTCCACAGGTTTATTTGTCTCATCATCTGAAGATATTCCGTCAAATTCATCATCATCACCTCCCAGTGCAGTCCAGAAGGCTTTCACCATATTTTCAGCGTATTTCTTTCTTTCCTGTTCTGGCATTGAATTTGCTTGGTCTTTCATGACTTTCAATCGACAAAAAATCTTTTCGAAGTCGTCTTCTTCGTTTTCGTCATCGAGAATGTCATCAAATTCACTTTGCTTTCCCAACAGTTCATCAATCCGGCTTTGGGCATCGTTTGTCATGCCGGAAGCTGCTTTTGCAATTTCTGTAGCACAATTCGAAGGCTCAACCTTTTTTACTGCACTTTTAGGATCTTTCATAACCATATTTGGCCACATATGTGCAAGGAGTGCGTTTCGTATTCTCTTGACACCGACATCTTCGTATTCATCATAATCCTCGAGGTCTGGATTTAGTTCAACAAGTTCAAATTCATGTTCAAGACACCATTCTTGAATTGTGACCCTGCTTATGGTGTTTATACCATCCCTGTCACAGTTTTCACAAACTGCCAATTTTATAGCAGGTTCCCACATATTAATAAATGACATCCATGCATCGAGTTTTTTCAGCCCATTGTTGTTTTTACCGCTGTCGAAATAGAGCACAACGGCCTCAGTTTCTTCTGAGAATTTCTCATTCATTATTGACTTTTTCTTTAGAATAGTTAAATGTATATCAGCATGATAATATTTAGTTTCAGCATTCCATATATGGGATCTTGTGTCTTCATCATCTGAATGTGAAACTAGGTCACCGTTGAAGTTTAATAATTCCTTGAAAATTTTGTCGAAATTACTGATGTTGTTGCACTCTGTGGCATTAATGAAAACTGCTTTCTGCTCATCCATAATGTAGATATTTATCCCGATACAAATGATAAATTTTTAGAATAACTATTGCACTTTGAAGGCAAAAAAAAAAACAATTATGATATGTATCCAATATTTTTGAAAAAGCTTAATATTCCTATTAGTTTCCTGATCAAGAACATGTGTACACTTTATGGACAGCAAATCTACTAATATCAGGGATGGCCAAAATCGAGTGAAATAATTTTTCTGATTTATGTTCGAAACCAAATCTTATGATAAATGAAAAAATGCATCATCTGTAGAAAATGAATATCTCCTGTGAATTCAATAGTGTGTACAACCCTAACCAAGATCGATATCCTTTTCTGGGCACGATAACGAGATATCGAATTTAGAAATCATTGTTATATTCATCACATAATTGCTACCAGGAGCAGAAATTTATGAATCAAATCAATCAAACAACATGAGATAAAATTTTTGATAGAAATGTCACATACGCCTTCTAATATAAAAATGAACATTGATTGCTTTGATTTAAGAATCATTACGGAATGAATGTATACACTGTTGTTAAGATACACATGCAATTAGTGGATGAATGCCACATATGAATGTTTAATTACGAAGCATTGCATTTTTCTTAAAATTTATCGGACAACACCTATATATCTCTGTTCCTTTCCATACCAATGTGACACCAGAAGTAAAAAAAAGGTTCTCCTTGGAAAATCATTTCAACTTTAAAATTAACAACTGATTTCTTTTCTGGAGAACTAGAGAAGACAGATTTACATTTGCAACAGATTCTGATTAAAATATTCAATTTGAGATCCCAAAAGCAACAATACAGTTATGGAAATAATTTTTTTTGAGCATGGGCCACACATGAACTATGTCTAGCGACTCTATGAAAAATTGCATACCATACACAACAAAATGTTTTATGATCGTGTTTAAAGTTTACTGAGTTTCTTGAGCAGAATTTTCATCAGATTGAACTAGTTCTTGTGTGGATTCATTTGTAATTAAAGTCTCTGAAAGATTTTTCACTTCTTCAAAACCACTCTGCATCAAATCTTTATTAATTTCATCTTCTAATTTTTCTGTTGATGTCGTTTCTACTTGTTGCACATTCTCTACCAATGACGGTGTATTTTCTTCGTCTTTCTTGATATAATGACTTCTCAAATTGTCTTCGCAGTTTCTATAGGCAATACCAAGGCCAATACCAGTTCCCAACGTCACCGGCCATGCTCGTCTCTTGAAAAGTGCAATAGAAAATACTCCACCAAAAAGAAAACCTGCGCCAGCTTTCAACAACGTATCAGTTATACATTTGTCGATCTTTTCACCATATTCTCGTTCTAGTCCGAGTGCAGGGAGAGATTTAGAAGTCATTTCTCTGGCGGTTGTTATACAAAATCCCTTAAATTAATTTATTTTAATAAAATAGATGTTATTAGGCACAGACTTATAAAGGTTGCAATGTTTGATAACAGGTAAAGTTTGTTTTCTTTAGGCGTTGTAAAAATTCTTTGCCATCTGAGTGGCCGTTTGTTGATTTCTTATAGACCTAGACATTGACTCAAACATTGTCCAGACTAGAGTGAACTTCACAGAAAACAATCTATTATTGTGATATATGAAAAAATAGGGACCGACTGTATTTTGAACCACACAATATCGTGCACTGCTAAGCTGACTGGCAGAGATGTGACCTTTTCTCGGAGACAGCACCCAAATGGATGTTTCGCATAACACAAAACAGATTAAAATGTAAGATATTACAACAATCTCAACTATAATGAAATTGTTTTGTAGTTGGCTTCAGTCAACTTTAGATTTCAATATTGAAAATTAGATGATTTACAAAAACCTGAATATGGCATAGCACACAAGATGAAGCGGGATGCCCCATGGCTAACTTTAGGCGCGACCCAAATGGACTAACCTTACTGGGGTCTCATGAAGTTTAGTACCATACTGCATATATCCGATTATCATCAAAATTTCCATGTTGCAAGCGACTCATCCTAACGCGGGAGACAATGCCAGATGCTTGCAGCATTGGCGCCCCCTAGTTAGGATGAGAATATTCTGCCAGTTTTTATTTTAATGACATTCGGAAATATGGTACTAAACTTCACTAGACCCCCTTACTGGCCCTTTTTTATTTCTAATTTTGCAAAGCTATGAGCAGTGAGAAAAGCTCTGACATGTGGGCTAACGCTGAGCATGTGAACGTTTTCAGGTTTACAAAAAAGTTGGTCAAGTCCCATCGGTTAGGCTATATTCTTTTTTTGTAAAAAAAACACTCCAAAGATCGTGAAACATGTCAAGTCAAACCGGTACCGTTGATTGTCATTATATTTGATTATATTCTACATGCGTATTATATTTGTCAGTCGTTTCCCCATGCTCCCACTTTAACCCAGGTTAAAGAGAAAATAGAACCCAAGTACGCTCCACATATCGCACATTTTACTGACCTAAAGTCTAAAATCAGCACAATTTCAGACAAAATGCCCTTGTCGCTTGCTATCTGGAATCGCAATCAATGAGGTGCAACCAAGCATGGGATGACGTAATTTGTAGCCAAGATGACATTCGCGGTCGTCTATTTTTCCGTCAATTTCCCTTTTTGTCTGAAGTCCTGTATTTCTCGCCAAAAGTATGTTAATTGCCGGTAGTTGGATTATAAAACTGTTTTTACAGCATGTCAGCATCACTTGTTTTAATACGTTGTTCAGTCCAGTTCAGTTAAACGGGTTTGAGTTTTTTGGCAGATTGTGTTTTTTCCCGTATACAATCTCGAAACGCCATCGCGCACGTCGCGTTAATCGTAGTTTGTTGTAAAAGGTTTGGTATCCTGCTAAAATTATTTTCAAGTACTATCAAAGGGAGAGCTCACAAAAATAGAACAGGATAAAATATAATTGTTTAGTAAGCCCGGCAAAACTATACAAGCAAAAATTGTATGAAAGGGAAGTCGACACAAAGTAAAATGTGTGCGTATGATTTTGGCAAATCCAGAACTCGTGGTTGATGGAATATCCATATACCTGAAAACAAAGATTAACTCAAAGCAAGTGCTGATCTTATTCGGTGGGCTCGAATCATTGTAATGATCTGTCTGTAAATCTATCGAGGGCCTTATACCCAATATCTCTAGGCAGGAACCTTGTAGCGGTCGTGTGTGCATTGTTTGTTACAGCTACTGACGAAATACCTTGCTGAAGGGCATTCTCGGGGTGAATCAGCAAATCATTGAACCATCGGCCATCTGGACGATACGAAACCTACTGAGTTGCCGTGGCGGATACATCTTGCAACTTGGACATGAAATGACAAGTTCGGACTCGAAGGAACTGTCATGATGACGTCACGCAGACATGTCAAAATTAGAATGATGTGTGGTATTTCACGTGAAAGTTTTACATTCTTCTTCATCAAAGTGTGTGGCAAAGAGGAGATCAAGTGATTTGTTAAATCCTCGCTTTGCGGATTCCCATTCTCATACTCATGCCCTTCGTTGTTTACGTGTTAAGTCTTCTTCTGTCCTTTCTTTGGTTTTGAAAACTGATAGGCGGTAGATAAAAGTCTAGACTATGTTTAGTCGTTATGAATCATAGTTTACAATCTGTTGAATGTCGAGGTCGACAAGCGTCGTAAGTGAAGAGATTTGAGTCAGTGATAGATAGATAGTCAATCCGTAACAGCGATTACTTTATACCGACTTTCAAAATTGAACCAATATTTTTGAAAAATTTAGTCTTGAGAATATGAAACTTCGATTGAATAAGGGCAGTGGTGTGGGTCGAAGAAGGCTCCACATGTTATATAATACCTGCGAAGGTAGAATGAATTATATAAAAGTTGAATTGAGTATAAAGTGATCATAGAAAATTAAAAAAAAACTTTCGTATTGTGTTAAATTGAAGCAGATTGCATGGAATATATTCTAAAGAAAGTACAGGAAACGTGCAGGTATTTTGGATTTTGAAATGTTGATTTCTAGAAGCTTCAAAAACGGAATACAGAAAAAGGCGTAAATCACCCCGAGGGTGTCGAGAATTTTAGTTCAAAAAGTCAAAATATAGATTATTTAGAGTTTTTTCGAAAGAAAGGCTGACCGTAGAACTAGACCCAGCACTCAATCATACTTTTCGAAGCGTTGACTAGATGGCGCTAATTATTCTTGGTGCATAGTCAAGGAAACAAATTCCAGCTCAGTGGCTTAATCGGTTGAGCGCGATCGACCGAGTGTGACCTTAAGCGCGTCATTTCGCGGGTAGCTGTAACATAGAGCATATACAAAGACACTACAAAGGTCCGCACCTTTGCTTTGTGAAAGTTTGCTGTGTGAAAGCCCCGCGATAGGTTCACGGAAGGCCACAGCAAATAATACGAAAATCATAAAAACTATTCCTGATGAGGTTAACATCCAATATGACATAGATTCAACGGAAGCGTTTGAATCAAATCGGTAACTTATAATTCGATTTTGGTTTTCAGTTCGAGTATGATTTTACTTGGTCGAGCACGGGCAATAATAAATTACTATCCAGCGTAGGCTAAGTAAAAATTTTTAAATCTCGAGGGTAGCTATTGCCAAATTGCAGGGTTCTACTAACTCCCTGATTCGTCATATGTTTTCAATCGAAAACGTGTCGAATATAAGCCGCAGAGCGCAGACCACCAACAGCGTATTCACGGGACACGTTCATTTACCCCGTTCAAGTTAAATTTATTTCACCCTGTCATAGAAAATTATAATACAAGTACATATTTCAAAAATTGCGAAAGAGTTGCGAAGGATAAAAGCGTCGTCGAGTCTGCAACACCTAGAAATGGATTGGTATGAAAAAATAATGCTTAAAGATCTGTGGTGCTCCAAAACACTTAAGATATAAAAATTTTGTTTGCGATCGGCACCTTATTATAATTTTGAACAAAATACAACGTTTGTAAAAATGAATTTGAACTAAATGTCTGTTAATTCTAAAATAAATTTTTTTAACTAATACAATAGAACGCGTAAGTACCAGATTAACATTCGTTAGTTTTCTTTAAGTTTCTAGACCGAAGTTTGTGTAGTCATCGGTAAACCGTGTGTACGTGACCAATGGCATTCCGTAGGTTTGCTCAGATAATTAACGTCGCATCGCGAAGTGCTTGTAGCACAGATATACAATGATGAATCGACCAAATATAAAATCATTAACAGGTGGATTTGGAATGTTATTGTGTCCAATAAAAAAATTTGTGTAATAAAAGTTTGAATCCGAATTATTTAAAGAGCGATAAAATTACCATATCCTGTTCAGTTCGAGCATGGTCTTTTGGTAAATCTCACTGTCCTGGCAGGGTCTATTTATATCGACGAAATGAAAATTTTGTCAACACGCGAGAGAAAAAATGCAAATTACACAATCAAGTTCAATATAAATGTATTATAGCATCAGTAAAGTTGAGTACAGATCAGTGAATGGATAAGGGGTTAGGTTATCAGATTGAGGATTTTGACTTCCTGTGCACGCACTTTGTTCGTAGGAACTTCAGTTTGCCAGATTAGGCGCCGGTCCAAAAAATATGTATGCTGTTATCTATCTGATCGACGAGATCCATCGGTGACTCTTATTAAACAAAAAAAAAATCCGATTGGGTTAGTCAAGTTTTATCCAGTTTAGTGCTTAATGTTGCATTAGCGCATCTATTCGTAATAGACAAGTGTTTTTAGAGATATAGATAGGTGTTACAGAACACCAGCAGTTCTAACCCTGCCCGTGGATGGACTGTATCGCATTGGTCAATCATCAATCAGTGTCTCATTATAAAGAAGTATTAAAAAATATTCGACTAGGGTGCGCTTTCATTTAAAGAAGGGGATAATGGCAACCAGGTAGCAGCGAAGATGACGAACTTAGCCTACACAAATTTTAATCTGTCAAACAAAATATTAGACTTTTCCACAGTATAGTAGCAAAAAACAACCAATTGTTCGTTATGTGAGATACAAACCTTTGATGTCGCTTAATAGGATATGTGGCCAACTATGGGCCTAGGCCAAGCAGCTATTTAACAAATCGTGGTCCGAGAGGATTTTTTTTAGCTTTGTTGTAAGCGAATAGCTATATAAACTGTGAAGAAATAATGTAAATCTACCATTTATTTACAGTAATTTTATATTTCCATTGTTTATTTGTTGTTGAGATTTAAGCCAGTATAGGTTGTTGATGGACCGCACCTCAGCGGTGCGTTCCATCAACAGCCTATGCCTGGCCGAATAAGCCGAGTCGCCAAGTACTGTAAGTACTGCAAGTAAGGAGAAACGATCTTACTGCATTTTTGTTACAACATAGCTTGGAAGTTATAAAACCTGCTATATATATATGTGTGTGTATTTATCACTAAACGAGCAGATGAATTATATTGAAAAACTTGATTTCATTTTTAACTATAAAATGACCATTTACCAACCACGTGCGTATCGGATTGCTGTTTGAGACTTATGAGGAAGTTACAGTAACGTGTCAATTATGGCTTAATTACTATACAATTTGTCGGACGTTTTGTCGTCGTTCTGCAGTGAATCGTATATTTCCAATTAAGGACTTTTATGTCAAACATCTGTCTGTGGCTCAGACGCGCGATTTCAGGGTTCCGTTCGTACCATACATTACATACACTGTAACAAAAGCGCAGTAAATTTACTATTAATTTGCAGTAATTGTATATTTCCAAATTGCGAAACCGGGTTTTTGATAAGATTTATGACGATTATGGTCAGTTGGTAGACCGCATCTTAGCGTTTCGTCCATTAACAGCCGCCCATAATTGGCCTCAATAGGCTATTTCATATTTTATTCCAATATCACCAAGTAGAGTTACTGTCAAAGGGCGACGATTATACCATTTTTTTCATAGTGTACGTAGGCAACATTGAAAAACATAGTTAACGAATTTGGTGTCTGATAGTATAGGCGAAGGGTCGAAACTCCTGGAGAACATCAATCCTCATTTTACAGCCAATAACATATAGAAAAAGCAATTTCGCGCCGAGGACATATGAAAATTTTGTGGGAATATTATAATTTATAGTGTATTTGACCAAAATCGATTGCTTTTTATCGTTAAAAATGAAAATTTTAGTTTATTTAGCAAGTTTTTGCTCTTATGAACGATCCACAACTGATTTGAATATGCTGTGCTTCGAATCGATTCGAATCACCGAATCGAATTGCCCAGCCGTACGCCAGTGGTCTGATAAATATTTGATCAAGAAGACGAGGGTATTTACTGGGATTGGAAGGCTGCGTCCAACCATTTTTCATTAATAACTTTAAATTTTTCACAGTTCACCTTGCAGTGGAATTAGTATAATTAAACGATAAAATGTTACTACATAAAATATTCTTGATATCGTTATGCTTTTGTGCTGCGACGACACAGGACGTATCGGAGGTGCAGATAAAAGCTGAAGAAAAAATGAAGGTACTATAAAAATCTGGCAAACTTTATAAATGCTCATCCATTCATCTGTACTTTTGATGGACGAAAACCTATTTCTCCACATGAGCCGGATCATATTAATTTATTTTTACCAGTATCGGCAAGCACCGACTATTTTGTATATTGGGGATATGGATTTTGTATTTGCGTCTATCAACAACTCGGAATAGGTAGAAATCTTACCGACGCAATTAAATGATAAATGGAATGTACCTTTGTCAAAGTGTAAAATATCGTAACAGTACTTCTATTTCCGCATCTCGCGATAGAAATTTGAATTCCATTTGAATGTTTCCGCTTAGAGTACAGTTGCTGTTTCTACATCTTGCAATAGCTCTTTGCTTTTCAATGACAGTCTTTCAGCTTTAGTTTAGACCGAACTTTTATTGTAAAAGCAAAAAGAAAACAGAATAAAGTGTTTAATATATAATTTATCACGTACTATAATCTATCACGTACAACAATATAAAGAATATTTCCTAAATTTCTCTATTACAGATTCGTATCCGGGACGGACCAACAGTAACGGAAGGCCGAGTAGAGGTTCTACATGAGGGAGAATGGGGATCAATTTGTGATGATGATTGGAACTTGGAGGCAGCGCAGGTTGTCTGTCGGATGTTAGGATTCGATGGAGCTTTGGAATTTGCTCACAGTGGAAAGTATGGACCTGGCGAAGGTGTGTATCTCGACAAATGTTGTATCCCAATCAGAAGATTTCCGCCATATATTTTTGGCTTATTTTATTTCGTAGTTACACTAGATACACAAAAATGCAGTAAAATCGCTGCTCTTTGACAGTAATTTCATTTGTTGGGGATAAAATATAACTATAAATTCGACTTTTTGACCTATATTAGTCGTTTAATGGAACGCAATGAGGTGCGGTCGTCCATCAAAAACAAACATCTAGCATAAATCTTCAATGCTAGACCGTTTTAAACCTTTGAGAGACACAATTACTGCTATTGAACAGTAAATTTTCTAGAATTTTGTCACAGTGTGGATCGTACCTCCGAAACGCGATCCATCAATCGTTCGTTCTGGACAAAAAATGCTTCCTGGTTAGGATAGCGTGGAGATTTATTTAGGATTCTAACTTACTTTTTGCGCACGCACTATAGGAATTTTCCGAGTTAATAACCGAATCATCCTTTTCGTGTGATTACAATGTATTCAAAAATATTCCATTTTATTCATATTCGTCCCATGACATATTTCTTTTCCGAATTTTAGGGTATTGTAAAAAAAGGCATTCATAAGCATTCAGTTGACTTGTCTCAACATGTGCCACAAACATTTCTAACAAACGCGTCCAAACATGTCATCGCGACCACACTGTAATAAAAAATGTAACAAAATCTCTGGTCTTTGGCAGTAATTTTACTTGGCGGTATTGAAAAGTTAGAAATTGACTTTTTGGGCCAAATACGGGTTGTTGATGGATCGAACCGCGAAGGTGCGGTCCATCGACAGCCCATAATTGGCATAAATCTCACCAACATGGCGACAACATGGCATTTTTTAACTTAGAAATATGCTATTACTGCAAATGGCCTGTAAATTTACTGTAATTTTGTTACAGTGCACTTAAATATCTTGTTTTACACAATTATATTTCCAGGTCCCATCCTGCTCGATAACGTCCACTGTAGTGGTGAAGAAAAATCCCTCCATGATTGTGAACATAGAGGATTTGGAGTCAACGATTGTTCTCACCATGAGGACGCTGGTGTCAAGTGTTCCCCCAATAAATTACCGAGCTATTTGACAAAGCAATGGGTGAGATTTTTCTATAGTTGATTCTTGAAGGGGATCATCCTGACCAATGCACTGTAATAGCGGCCACTTATAGAGGGCAGGGTTAGAGTTGTTGGAAAGATACGATCTTTCCTGTTCGGCATAGCCTATCCAAGTTATTACACTCTGGATTGAGTGGTAGGCATGGGTTAGCGAGCTGGGTCACCGGGACTCGAACCCGATAAATTCAACCTGTGATGCCAACATGTTAACCACTAGGCCATCGAGTTACTGTAATGCTTTCACCCAGTAGGAAAAATTGTTTATCGAATATATTTTATCAAGCGTGAGTGACTGATGGAACGCGCCGCAGAGGCGCGGTTCATCTGTGGCTCCTGCTTGATAAAATAAAATTTCTGACTTTGCATGGAGTCCGTGCCCTCTCACTAACTATTGCAATTGCCAACGGTTCTTGATTTAGAGCCTAGCATTAGGAAAAATTTATTTCGTAGAATCACAGAGTTAATTCTAAAACCGGACAGTTTTATGCCTTAAATCATTTTCTTTCGAGCACTGCTACCATTCACAATAGGAAAAAATGAATCTACCATTGTCGCGATGACCTAATGCTTAGCCAAACGTTGGCATCGTATGCTGAATATCTCGGGTTCGAATTACGATCATTCCAACCTTGGACAGGGTGTAACTCAGGTCGGATAGGCCGAACCGAATTCTGCTATCAAAAAATACAAAGAGTGGTATCTGCCCGAATGGGCGAGTGCAATTCTCTGAGCCACTTCTGAAACCTGAAAATATATCTAAAGCATACTTCTTTTTCGTGTGTTGCAGTCCACTGCGTCGGCCAGTTTCGATCGAATGCGTTTAAAGCCACCACGAGGTACAAAGAAAAGACTCCCACAGATATATGGATACGTTGAAATATTCCACGATGAAAAATGGAGGCAGATTTGCACAGACGGATGGAAACAAGAAAATGCACGAGTGATTTGTGGACAACTAGGATTCCCGGCTGCAGTGGATACGAGAAACATGTACCGTTATATTACGTGTGTATTGAGAATTCTATGCAATGCTTGCTACAACCGCGCTTGCTTGCTTTGCCGTGACAAATAACAATTACTACAACCAACCTGTCTAATTGCACTTCCAACCAACTATACGGCTGATACAACAAAGATCCATGTATACTTCACCTAGGGCTAGGCAATTCGATTCGGTGATTTGAATCGATTCGGAGCACAATATATTCGAATCAATCGTGAATCGTTCATAGGGACAAATACTTATTTAATGGACTTGAATTTTCATTTTTAACGACAAATTTGACCAAAATCGATTATATTTTGTCGTTAAAATATGAAAATTGTTGCTCTCAGACGTCAAGTATGAATTAAATATACACTATAAACTATAAATTTCTTGTTTTTCAAAATAAAGACAAGTTGTAATGGCAAAAATTGGATATTTGTCTTTTACATCGAATTCATGATTCGATCCGATTCGAAAAAAATATTCGAATCAAATTCGAATTCGCGTAGTAAAATTAATGTTACCGATTTTGCTGCGTTTTTCTTACAGTGTCATTTTTCACGAATTGGATATGACATGCGATTTGGTCTTTCATGTGTATTTCGTATCAGTTTCGGTTCTATATAGGCAAGGTTGGCAGATGAAAGCAAAAGAAAACAACTTACGACAAAGGGATCATGAAATTAATGGAAAGCATGCAACTACATTCTGAGCGCAAGCATTCCATACATTTGCAAACGACTAAGATAGAGTGCAGTTAGTCGTATTTGCCCTGGTCGATGGTCTTCCATCTACACTTCTCAAAACTCACATAACGTTTCTTAAAAGAATTGAACCCTCAACTAACAATTGCGATAGCTCACTGCTTGCAAATGCTTTTTGCCACCAATGTTGTAAGACCATCGAACTTCAAATTATATCATTTCTATTTCAGGGAAGGGAAGAAACAGAAACATCGTAACCACTGGTTGACTAATGTAACATGCAGTGGGGACGAAAACAACCTTGTTCAATGTGATTACGGTTACCTGAATTACACTGCAAGAGAGCCCTGCCCTACTAGAGAAGCAGTAATGATTCGATGTACTCCAGGGGAAGCTTATACTTTGTCTGCGATTAAAGGAGCGATCAGAAATAAAAAGAAAGCACACCACCATGTTCCAGAACGCTTTACGGTAAAACTAACTTATGTATTTGAAGTAATTTGAAACGTAGCTTTGTCAATATATAGAGAAATCTCCATAATTGTCTAGGCATGTTTCAGACCCTGAAATTTATTTATTTATGAAAAAATTTTACAGTTTCAATTTGCACTAAATTTTGCTTGCTTCAACCCAATTTTCCAGAAATCGAAATTGTGGGCGTTTAAACCTGATTGACTGGACGCTTTAGCATGCCGCTCCCCAATTTTGGAAATTATCTCCGACCCTCTTTTCATTACCCATTTCATTTTTTTACGCTAAATTTTCACCCAAAATTGCGAGTTTCTCAGCAATGCAATTCCAACCCTCCGGAGATTTAACATTGTCTGCTATAACTATGTTTAACTAACTATGTCACCAAACTTGGCGGAAGTTTCATCTCCTCGTTTCTTTAATTCCACTCTTCATCTGAATTCCACAGAAACCACACGAGCTGGTTAGACTTAAATCCGGATCAACAATCGGCGAAGGTCGCTTAGAAGTGATGCGAGACGGCCGATGGGGAACAGTCTGTCACAGATATTTTGATATCCGTGATGCGAATGTGGCATGCAGACAACTTGGGTTCGGATCAGCAAAAAGAGTTTATCCTGATGCTTACTTTGGAATGGGTAAACGATTTTGAAATTAATCAGTTATATCGCAGTACTTGAACGCAAATTTTTTATCAATATTAGGCATGTCACAACAACTTTTTTATATATTAGTGCAGGGGCCTAACCCCTAAATCTGCAAAAATTATGATAAAATCGCGGAAACTTACAAATTATTTATTTTGTCGGCAAGTCAGATTATCTGCCGTTGACTGATTCATAAGAAAATAAAACGCGCCTACCAGGAGGAACACGCAATGTAACCTGCTGAGAAACCCGTGCTCGTTGACCCAATAATAATCAGATGATTACTTTATAAGTAGGGCTGGGAAATTCAATTCGGTGATTCGAATCGATTCGAAGCCCAATATATTCGAATCAATCGTGAATCGTTCATAGGAACAAAATACTTACTAATTTGACAAGAATTTTCATATTCAACTTCAAAATGCAATCGATTTTGACCAAATTTGACCAAATCGAACGTGTTTTGTGGTTAAAATATGAAAATTATTCGCATTGAAAATACACTATAAACTATAAATTTTTCGATTTTCACAAAAAGACAAATTGTAATTGTAAAATGAGATATTTGTTATTTACCTCGAATTAGATGCGTTTCGGAAAAAATATTCGAATCAAATTCGGATTCCAAATAACTCAGTTTTGCCCAGCCCTATTTATAAGTGATGACTTACAAAATAAAGAAAAATGTGACAAATCAAATTGTCATCCATTGCGAGTGTTTGCCACCAGGGTAGTAGTTTAGTCCCATTCATAGTAGTTTTCTATTATTTTGCTCAACCGATCAAATACAAACCATGTTTTGCCAACGTTGGCAAAACATCGTTTTCATTTCACCGGTTGAGCAAAATAGTCAGAAACTATCAATTTATCATTACTGCTGAATAGATTTAGAAATCGACTCGTGACTCGACTTGCGACTCGGTTTGACTCGAAACTTTAAATTTTGTTATAACTGAGACTTGACTTGGGACTCGAAGTATAGTGACTCGTGCACAACACGTTAATTAGTTGAATAAAAAATAAGGGTTTCATTAAAAATTCTCAAATATGTTCGACTTTTCGGAATAAAATCTAATTTTTTTCTAAAATGTTGATCTATACTTACAGCCCACGGTCCAATCTGGATGACGAATCTTGACTGCATCGGAAACGAGGCCAGTTTAGAGGATTGCAAACATGACAGAATATCTGAATATTACACAGGATACGGTGGGATAAGTGACGGCTGTGGTCATAACGAAGAAGTAGCGATTGCTTGTCATGTCCCAGATCTCAATGTACAGAACAGGGTAAGGAAAATACTTCTGAATCTATGATTTGACCCAATTCGAAAAACATATTCGAATCAGTTTCGAAATTCCAATATTTCGGTTTTGCCCAGCCCTAACACTATGGTAAAAGTACAGCAAATTTACCGTTCATTTGCAGTAAGTATGCCAGTCCAGCGTAGTGGACCGCACCTCGGAAAGTCGATTTTATACTTTATTGCAAAATCAACGAACAAAATTACCGAACGGAAATTTTATCACAGTTTTGTTACAATGCGTCACAGAAACGTTATTTTCCGATCTCACTGAATCAAATGAAGTTAGGATTCCATTTTTATCCTGTGGAAGAGAAAAGTCGATAATTCCGCTTAACCATACGGTGAATCATGACCACTGGTGCATATACCAATTCCTAATCGGGGTGAAGATTTTGGTCCGAGTTTCCATCCAGTTTTCCTGTGCATGGACATTACAATTTATCTTCCTATTACAGATCCGAATTGTTGGAGGACGTAATCCATTGGAGGGTCGAGTTGAAGTTCAAATCGGAAGAAAAAAATGGGGTCCGGTATGTAGCGACATGTGGACCGCTAAAGAAGCAATGGTTGTTTGCAGACAACTTGGAATGGGATATGCGCTGCACGCATTGAAGGTTTGTGAAGTGTTTTCCCAGTTTATATGGGAATTGACCGCAATTTAAATCTATGTGACCGAAATCAAATAATTTTTGATTTTAAAATAGTCCTAACGTATATCCTGCGTGTCGTAAGAGGCGACTAAAAGGAAGCAAAGAAGTGGTAGATGGTTTAACCATTGCCCAGGGCAGATACCGCCCACTGCCCTTTGCCATGGCGGTTCAGTTCCGTTTGGCAGGTTTTCCGTTTAGAGTGCAGTTACTTGTATCACATCTTTTCGTAGCTCTCTGCTGTTAAGTGACTGTTTGTTGGTTCCTCTTAGGCACTGCTTCCGAACTTGCTCAGAGTGAACTTTGATAAAAAAAAATATATAATTGGATATTCAAATCAAAATCTTATGATTAAGAAAAACGTCATAGCGAAATTATGTATATTTCGTGAGTAACTGCAATACCATGTTCTTTAAAATTTAGATTTCGAATCGCTGGCAAAATCGAATCGAATGATTTAATTGAAATTCACTCTAAGGAATTTTAACAGGAGCGTCTAAAAATAACTAAGGGTCACTGATATGCAAAAAGCTGTATATAAAATGTAAATCCAACAACGCAGAAAACTCTTCAACTCTTAAAGTCATATTCAATGAGTGGTATCTGCCCTGGGTGATGGTGAAATATTCCACGCCGATTGACACTCGAGTGACTATCATTGCAACTCAATCATAGTTTACTGAAATATGGAACAGATCAATTTCCACCATAGCTATACCAATGATGCTAAAGTCAAAATTTAAGACTTGGCAAATCGATTAGGTAATTTGAATCGATCCGAACCGAGTGATTTGAATCAGTCCTGAATTGGATTTGGAATTCGAATATGATTTCGGATAATTTTTTCGAATCGGATCGAATCGCTGGTTCCATAAAAATTGTCTCTATTAGGAAATGAGAAGTTTATAGTTACGAATTATTTTCATTTTTATAGCCACTTCTTAAATTGGATCACCCTGTCCAAGTACAAATATTAGCATAAACAGACTTGAAATTAATATATTTTAAATTACACTTAATGCCCACGAGCAAAAATTTTCGATTTTAACGATAAAATACAATCGATTTTGGTTAAATTGGACCAAAATCAATTGCATTTTGTCGATAAAACTGAAAAAATTCCCCATTGTTTATCTTTTTTTTTTCATTCGACCGATTAAAGATTGATTCGAATAATCAGTAGTTCGAATCACCGAATCGAATTGCTCAGTGCTAGTGATCGGTATTGTAATAATTTAAAAATTATTCGAGTCGAATTCAAATTTCGCAGTAATTAATTTAGACCGGCCTTACCAAATAAGTACAATAGATTCCAAAAGTTATCAAGAAAGATTTTACGCGGCAGTGTTTCCCCACTTCTCACCCTTTGACCTGTTGATTCAGGAAGTGTGGTACTACCCCGGAAGTCCTGATGCATCAGCTGTAGTGATGACAGGAGTCGAATGTACAGGAGACGAGGTCGGTCTGCAGTATTGTAACCATGATGGGAAGAGACTCAGAAAATGTGGAAATTCTAAACGAACAATGACGCCTTTTGCTGGAGTTATTTGCACAGAAGGTATAACTTTATTTATATAGGCCTCATAAAATGAACTATGCCTACAATCACTTATATGAGGGATTACTACAAATGTAGTACTGCATACAAAAAAAGGTTTTATAACTGACCAATCCAATTGACTGACCTTGACCATGGTCATGATAATTTTTCACGACTTTCTTGCGCTTATTATTCTCATCATGTTTTTTTTTTATCAAACTCTCTCGTTTTGTATTTTGTTAAGTATGAGTCCTTGATGGATCGGCTTATGCTTGACAATATCGAATTTCTGACTGGGAAGACTTTGAATCTCTCTATTTGTTTCCTTTGCAGGATCGCCGGACTTGATTCTTGATATTCCTATGTTGAATGATTCGATTCACATGGAAGACAGAGGATACAGTCAACTTATATGCGCAGGTTTGTGACTAGAGAGATATTATTATAAATCAGGTTTAGGGAGATTCTAGTCAATGACTCGACTCGAGTCGACTTGACAGAATGCAGACGCGACTTGACTCGAGTATCGATGGAAATGTAGCCCGAATCTTCGATCATCTTTTAAAAAATCACGTTGCTCACGGTTGCGTGACTCATTAAAGAAGAAAACGCGCCTCCCAGAAGGATATAGAGCATGCAATGTTGATGCTGTTGAATTTGTATTCGTCTGTCAGATGATGATTCTAATCGGTTACTTATAAAATGAAATGTGGCAAATTAATCCGACATTGCTGTTAAATAGTTTTAGCAATCGACTCATGACTCGACTTGCGACTCGTAAATATATGGCTCGACTTGAGTTGCGACTTGAAGGTACAGTGACTCGACTTGACTCGAGCCTCTAAATGTAAACTTTAGTGAGCTTGGACTTGATTCGCAACTCATTTGTCTTTCGACTCCACTGAACTCGTTCTGATGACCCGTTCCCATCACTTATAGTATGAGCAAATCATTGTAAACGTCAAATCCAGTTTACCACCTTTTTGTTGTATATGTTTAACTTATGGAAATATGCTTTCAAAATTTTCACCGGGGCTTTTCAATTAAAAACACTTCTGAGTTTTCAAGAAACTGTGTTATAGTATCTGAAAGTGATTAAAGTTTTCACGAATATCCCGATGAAATCATTGTAACCCCTCATTGTAACCCCTGTGCGCAAATTTTTTTCTCCAAAATTCTTCTCGTCTACTACGTCGTTTTCAAATTATATTAAATTCCGTGGCGATTTTGCGCTTGTGTGCGTTATAGTATCAGTTTTTACAAAATTGTCTGTTGATTTTTTTTTAGTTTTTCGCATATTACAAAATAGTCATTTTGCATAATATATATCTAAACTATTACGATGTGAATTGACATAAATCTAGTTTGCCTCATAAATTTAATCCAATATGTCCAGTTCTTCAATTATTTTGAAAATTGTTCATTGGACTAAAAATATCCCATTCACGAGTTAATAAAACCTGCTTTCGCTGCAAAATGGGCCAAAAATGCTCAGAACCAGTGATACGATTGTCTAGGATTTTATTTTTCAAACCCAAATCCATTAAAGCTAATCCCTTTTCCTATTTTGTATACAGCTGAAGAAAACTGCCTATCTTCATCGGCTGATGGAATAGATCTACGAACAGATTATGGTCATCGTCGTTTACTCAGATTTTCATCAAGAATTTGGAACAGAGGTCGAGCTGATTTCAGACCTGCTAGACTTCCGAACGACTGGGAATGGCATTCTTGTCACGGGTTGGTACTATTGCTGTCGGGGAAATTCGATAAGTTTTGTGAGTCATGAAATATCGAGATTTCCCAGCGATTTAATATTGATCCTGTTTGTATCCACAGAATATGAGTGCGGATTTCGTTTGACAATTTCCTGAAAAGTTTTTTTATTATTTATTATTACTAATATTTTTATTTATTATTATTGTAAAAATTCCTCGATTCTGGAATTACAAGATATTCGATTTTTTGTCGCGGTCGTTCCCTTACGATGCCCTCAACGAAGAGCTGGGTAATCTGTGATTTTCTAAGCATACAATATATACCTAGTTTTGCTACTGACCATGACAGATACGAACCCTCTATTGCACTCTGCTTTAGTGGTTCAGTACCGTGTATGAGGTTTTTTTTAGTCGCTGCTTTTTTTGTTTTGTGCACCTCTTTGCATACCAGTCGTTGCTCACACCTAGCTAGCATATTTTGAAGAATAAATGCATTTATTGTCATACTTTAAACATGCTGATCTCTGAGTTACTTATTTATTGCCTAAAACGTGCCATAGTCAAGGCATGACCAAGAAGCACATCAGTAGCTCGTACAAATCTAACTTACTTACGATGTACTTACAGTGATTATTCTTATCTTAGTACCACTGGTTCAATGACGACTTTCTCATAAAAAAATAGGAAGTCGAAAAAAGAAATCAAACCTGCGCGCAGCGAAACAAGCGATTAGTATAGCTTAAGGCGTACCCATTCACCGAGCAAGCTAACCAACACTCTTTAAGAAAGCCCAACTGGCCTACCCAGTTCTTTCATCCTGATCCCAGCATACTATTGCTTTAGATTTAATTTCCTATTTTTCTACCAGGCATTTCCACAGCATGGCCGAGTTCACACATTATGACATCTTGAGTTTGAACAGAACTAAAGTGGCTGAAGGACATAAAGCAAGTTTCTGCCTCGAAGATACTCATTGTGATGAGGGAATTTCAAAAAGGTCGGTACATTTTCATCTCTTTTTAATTGCCATAGCATAATCAGGGCTGTCCAAAATATTCGATTCGAGATTAGCGAGTTCACAAATTATTGAATTCCATTTCTCCAGAGTTTCGAAATCAACAGAATTAAAAAAAATGTATTTTTATATTCGACAACTTAATTTCGCTGCAGCAAGATGCCTTAATTTCATGGTCGTTGTGACGAGTCTGCCGGACCTATCGCTATCGCACTACACATAAGCCTTTTTCATGACAAATTTACATGCCAATCTCTAGTCTAAATAGTCCCTGATCTTAATAAGCCTAAATTACTGACTTGATGACCTGCTAGCGTCTTCAGCAATCCCCGCCCATTCCATGCAATAAATTAGTTTTATTTATTACTTCATACGCACGATCTTTCACTTATTTATCATATCCGCATCGTAATGCAAGATTTTTTATTCGGACTACGAAATAAAGACTTTGATTCGAATAGTCGGTTCGCACAATTAATCGATTTAAACTCAAATGGATATATTTGGCGGGGCTTTCTACAATTTCTAAGTTGTATTTTTAACTGTAATATCGTCATTTCAGATACGATTGCGATCAGCCAGGCGGTGGAACTCAAGGAATCACGGTCGGATGTTCCGATACTTACCTGTAAGTATTCAGATTCATTTTAGTACCCTATACATTTTATCACAAACGAAACGATAGAAGAAGGATTTTGCTTAAATTTTCTCAATGTCTTTAACCAATCCATTCTGATATGGATAATCTTCTGGTCAACATTTTTTCTGATCAGCGTTTAGCAAATTTCTCTTCTGAAATCTGGAGGAGGATGAGGTTCTCCAACCAGCGACTATTGTCAGATAACACATGTTTTAAAGTAACAATTGTTATCTCATTCTTCCAGGTACAACATCGACTGCCAATGGATCGACATTACAGATTTAAAAAAAGGAAATTACTTGTTCAGGGTGAGGATTTTTTATTCAAACCTCAGGCTTTGAACCGCTATAAAAAAGTCCAACATCAAAATCGCATTACTCGAGATTGTCTCAATACTGTTCGTATTTATATTTGGATTTAGATAGCGATGACGCATGAAATTTAGTCTTGTTCAGTACTTTAATAGGGCTGTGTTGGATATTTTTTGTGTTACTTCATATTTCATTGCTACATATTTGATTTGACTTCCTTTAGTTCTTCTTTTTCTTTAGTAACCACTTCTTGGAATCGATTCGGATCGGACTTCTTCGAATCGGATCGAATCACTAATCCCATATAAATAACAAATATATGTTTTTTTATTATTACAACTCCATTATGAAAATCAAAAAGGCTGAATTGCTAATATTATCATTAAGAAACTTAGTATCTTCAATCCACACTCCATGTCTACTATAAGATCAGATATTTTTATATTTAACGACAAAATAAACTCCATTTTGGTCCCTTTTGACAAAAATCGATCGCATTTTGTCGTTGAAAATTGCTTTTCACTTAGCAACTCGCTTCGAAGTGTATAATTAATCATGATCATAATTTTAATCCAACAGGTTCATGTAAATCCGAATCATCTTGTACCGGAGTCAGATTTCTCAAACAATGAAGTTATCTGTAACATGCGTTATAGCGGACAACAAGTTTGGGTTTGGAATTGTCATATTGGTAAGTACTATGTGTGTTTGTGTTGTAGGATATTTCGTAAACATCAAAATTTACAGGACGTGGGTTTGATACCCGGTAAACCCAGTTGATGGTAGAATTTTCTACCGGGTTATCTGGATTAAATTTATTTCATTTCTGATAATTCTTAAAAACTCGTGTTGAAAAAATCATAATATGTTTCCCAATAAAAATTCTAACTTACAAAGTGCCAGCAACTGTACTCTAAACGGAAAACATCTCGTACCGAACTAAACCACCATGGTAAAGGGCAGATACTGCTCACTGCACTTTACCAGGATGATTCAGTTCCGTTTGGGATGTTTTCTGTTTAGAGTGCAGTTTCTGGCACAATATCTTATAGCATAGCTCATAGCTATTATTAAGTGGCCGTTAGATGGTTCTTTTTAGGCACTGCTTCCGGCACTGCTTTGAGTGAATTTCAATAAAAAAAGTACATTGAGTGCTATCGATAATAAAACCATTCACCACTTCTTAAACTTTATAGATTTACTTGGAAGTCGACCATCCTAACCACTCTAACTCAGGTTAAAACTAATTTCGAAAAATTTGTTTCTCAGGTTCGGATTTCGATCCAGCCATCACTGCCAATTTCTACTCCGAGAGTATGTTCCCATGAGGAGAATCAACGCTCAATCGCTTTTGCTGTCTAGCTTATCATCTTGTGTTGTCTTTGACGGAATCCGACGTGAAGTGTGGAAATTTTTAAGATGATATTTTTTTTTATCTGTTGTTCCGGTACTAATCAACTAATAATATGGTGCCAATTTGGGTCTAGCGTAATTATGCTTTAAAATAACGTCTTAAAACCTGGGTAAATTTTAAGTCGATTTAATTTTATCAAGTATGAGGCATAGACAGACCGCGCCTCTACGGCGTGATCCATCAGTGACTCATACTTAACAAACGATAAGCTGACAATATTATTTTAACTGGTTACCGATATTCGAACCATACAAGACGATGCATTGACGCATCCCTTATTAAAAATGGTGGTTCGTCTTTCGGGGGTGAAAGTGCAAACCCTATTTGTGAACTAAACTAGGGCTGGGCAATTAGATTCGCTGATTCGAAGCACAATTTATCAAAATTCTTATTTGCGTTTTTTTGTTGATAAATTACGACATTTTGGGACAAAACTACAGATACAGATGGTTGTGAAAATTTTGCTTATTTTGAAAATACTTTTTTTAATTCGAAATTTTTAGGGTGGGAGCAAGTACTTCCCACCCCTCCCGTCGGTGCCTACACAACGAATAAGTAGTCGGTGAAAGTTGTGATAGTAATGTTGATTTTACAGCTTTGATGTACTAAGCCTTATCTTTAACAACTTTGCTCTTTGCTTTTTATATGATTTTTATAATACATTCATATTGAATGAACGTGTGATTGATAATTGGGTCTTTCTTGAGGCCCGATGGAAGGAACATATGATTATTATATATCCCGTGCAGTGTAGTATAGTATTCCGTACAGGCCCGTCGCCATAGGCAGTTTATTTCCAATAATGCTTTTAACTATAAAACTCTTCCTCTACCTGTTGGGTCAGTTTAGATATTTATATACATATTGTGCGGATCCGGAGCACGGAATTTTGCAAGTTTTTTTTCGAAATTGTCTCTCACTTGAAGAAAATAAATAGATTCGTTGCATTTTTTTCACTTTTGACAGATCTTAAGCAGGTATACGAGAATAGTTTGAGTTGATATGCAAATTTTACATTTTCAAGAATCGAATACATATCAGACTTCAATGATTCTATGGAACGGTATTGTGATTGAATATGATTTAAAGAAACTTTTTTCTCCGAAATATCTCACAATTCTTCATCGGCGCCATCACCGAGCCCTTAAAAACGTTTTTATTTTACCACCACCCAGGGGCAGATACTACTTCAACTACTTTACTATAGGTGTTGAGTTATATTTGGGATATTTTTTCGCCGATGCTTCGAGTGCAGTTACTGGTACCACATTTCGCATTGGTATTAAATGACCGCTACTGGATTTTTGTACAGGCCGTGCAGCTTTAAAGCTTTGCACAGAGCAAACTCGAATGAAAAAATTTCTATCAATGAAAAAAATTGGGCATTCAATATTTATCCTACTTTACAATGTAAAGTAGATTCGAAAATGAATTTATTCGGATGAGATTTTTATCCTATACTATAGAGAAAAAGAGTTAATACGGCTTAACCACATAGCGGACCAGAACATCTCCTGCAGTTACAATTCGAGAGTGGAGGTTCCTGTGTGGCCCTTTGAAGAATTTTTTCGTGGAAGAAGCCGTGATCGAACCAACGTGGTGTCAAGTAGTGTTGAGAACAAGTCACTTCACTTTATGTTCCGAGTCGAGTCGAGAAACACGCGAGTTGCGAGTCGAGTCCGAGTCTTACCAAAATTTGAAGTCCCAAGTCGAGTCACTGTACTTTCAAGTCGCAAGTTAAGTCGAATCACGCAGTTACGAGTCGCAAGTCGGCTTTTAAAGCTATTCAACAGCAATGACAGATTAATTTACCACTCCTCACGTTATAACTACCCAACATTCATAATGTGATCATTAATTGGGCAGACGAACACCGATTTCACAGTAGGACACAGTATTTGTTTTATTTCCCTCCGGGAGGCGCGTTTTCTGCTCTGATGAATCAACAACATTGTGATAGGATATCATTTTTATCCTGCGGGAGAGGAAAGCCGAGAATACAGCTTAACCATATGGCGAACCACGACCTCTCGTGCAGATACCAGTTCCGAATCGGGTGAAGATTTTTGATTATCATATTTCTCATTTTCCCTTTGCATGGACATGGTTGGTGGAGGAATCCGTAAAAGGCGCCTGAACTACCGTGCACTGGCGAGGCGTCCAGCAGACCTCTCGCATATAATCATCATGCCTCAAGGGATTCGAACCTGCGTCATGACGATCAGAGATGCGAAGCTCGAAGCGTATCCCAACGCTCTACCGATTGAGCTAACCGGGCACCACCAGAAAACGTAATATGAAAAGATCAAGTCCCGAGTCAATTCACATCTGCATTTTGTCCAGTCGAGTTATTTAGCCAAAACGACTACAGTCAAGGTGACTTGAATCAAGTCATCAACTCGAGTCTTCCGCCACTGGTATCAATCAAATCATATTTGATTAGCCATTCAAGCAAAAACACATACATAAAGCAAGATATTAAAACGGAAAATACATGAATAAGTGCGATCAGAAAACTCGATAAGAGTCTACTGCATTTGCTTGTGAAGAGCAGGAAAACCACGAATGACCGTACGGTCTACTATGCCAGCGGCTACCTTTACGAGACAAACCTGTTACAAATGTGCGTAACAAAACCATCCTGCCTGTAGACCAAATATTTACAAGGTGGCGCTAGCGAATAGGGTGAATCAGCAGGAAATTTGCAGCAGATTTATGTCTGCTAAGTTGCAAACTGCAATCCACGCATATCGTAGGGTTTTATGAGTGGTGAGCGAGGATTTTCCGTCTCCACAGCGCTACTCCGTTTTGGCCTGGCAGACTGGACCGTATCAACACTAAGCAAAGCATAAATAAAAATTGGGTAAACGGCAAGTCAAAGACTTACATTCACTAGCAGATTAGAATCATAACTACAATTTACAAACATGAAAAGTTCATAGTGAAATGTACGAGTCCGGCGCTAGCCTGACGGTGTTGCACAGCAATGCTAGCAAACCTCCCAAACCCTGTTCCAATCGCCCACTCATCACCAATAAGATTTATCGCAGATAATATATTTGCATTATTGTGATAGTAGAATAGGCACA
Source organism: Styela plicata (assembly GCA_963675895.2). NCBI lineage: Eukaryota > Metazoa > Chordata > Ascidiacea > Stolidobranchia > Styelidae > Styela > Styela plicata. The sequence goes on along the minus strand of OZ023144.1, from coordinate 20,197,172 downwards.
AAATATATATTTAAAAATTCCTTGCAATAAGCTGAGCAAATTATCATAATATTAAAAATTGTGTGATAAAGGTTAAAGTGCAATGAAAAATGGAAGATTTCAATTATCTGTACATTTCGTATCATATCAACACTTAAAATCATTCTTTTATTCTTGGAACACTTAAAACTATGCGTACTTTCGAAGTACTTAAAATGAGTGTGTTAAGAGCATAAAACAGACCAATCTTAGCTTTCAGCACAAAAGGAAGAGCGTTTAGGAGTTTTACAGGCAGAATTCAAAAACCACTTTCAGTACATATTTTGAACAGGATCATTTCATTTTATTTTTAAAGTGAGTAATAATATAAAGTAAGGATACCATTTCTTAAATTCAAGATTGTGTTGATTCCACTAAGGTTTTGAGTAAAATACCATCTGACATGTTGCAATTTCACATACACCAAAATCGTAGGTGATGAAATAGTGGTTATTTTTGGATTTTCCCTGTTCAGAAAATTGGATTCAAAGATAGAATTTTCATTTGACCCATTCAGTGTTTGGGTGGTGGTCATGGATTTACAAGCTGGACTTGCAGACACGAAAATCCGGGATATTCAATCTGGGATATATCTAAATGCAGCAACCCTTTTTGATGTGGCACCAAGCCACCCTCAATTAATGCAATTGAAAAATAATGTTGTTCATACATAAAGCAAAGTTATAGCACCATCGCAAGATACTAAAAACGCAAAAAAAATCATTTTGCAGAAATTGCTATAACTGACTGCAATTTAGAAAAAAAGGCAGCTCAGGCTGGCAATAATTAAGCCATACGATACAGAGAAACCCACAGAAAAAATCCCAAAAAGAGATATTCGAGTCTTTTTTTATAATATTCGAATTATTTGCTATATTATTATGTATATGATTTCATTTTTATCCTGCCGGAGAGGAAAGTTGAAAGTACAGCTAAACCACCTGGCAAACACTTCATGTGCAGGTATCAGTTCCAAGTCAGGAGTGAAGTACATGGACATGTTTGGTGAACGAAGGCTTTATCAGCGGTCATGTGAAACAACGTGCACCGGTAAGGTGTCTAGCAAACCTCAAGCATAATCATCCCTCACAGGATTCAAAAATCAAAATATTAAATCAAATGTTTTAGGTTGCACAATTTATAACATAGTATAAAAATTGGATAATGAAACCCTAATAATCTACTTAAAACGGCGATGCATAACAAATTTCTGAAAACGAATTTTCAAAATTGACTAAGGACTCAAATATTAAAATTGCCACAATTACATAAAATGAAGATCAAAACTGATAAGACTTTGCAAAAAGGGTAATGCAAGGGTGCATATTAAGCATTGCACAGAAAGACTGACAAAATTAAAGTGGAATTAGACCGGTGATTACGGATTGTGAATACTTTTTATACTGAAACTCACTCTAAGTAAAGTTATAAGTAAGAAGAATCTAAAATTGGAGAAATAATGACAGTTTATATGTCAAAGAGCTACGACAAATTGTGGTAACGTCTGCACTTTCAGTGAAAAAAAAAAGCTAAACATAATTGGTTGATAACGAAATGCACTGCAATGGTGAAGTCATCAACCTCTTCTTTGCTCTCAATACTGGATGATTTCAATAGAAATATATCATAGACCCTTGTTATAATATACTGTTTCCAAAGATGTGTTTTCTTGTATCTCTTTCTCCAAATCTTTGACTTTTATCTGAAGAAAAATATAATCGTAATGTTATTTGACAAATGCAATTAATTGTCTGTCTGATGCCTTGATGATTACATTTGACATAGACACAGAGATAGTTTGATTACATAAATTATAATCCGATTTGTGCCAAATTTGGAGGCGTTACATTTTGCATAAAACATGATTTTTCTGCTTGATGTGTCACAATTAAAACATTGAATATATTTCAATCAATATCCCAGACTATTTGACTATTTTTCTATTAAAATTCACTCTAAAGCAAGGCTGTAAACAAGTGCTCAAAAGAAACCAACTAACAGCCACTCAATCGTAAACAGCTAATACAAGATCTGCACTCAAAGCAGATAAGATCCCAGACGAAACTGAACCGCCATGGTAAATTTCAGTGAGTGGTATATGCCCTGGGCTATAGTAAAATCATCTCCACATATCTGTTTCCTTTAGTCAACTCCTATGGCACTCGGAAATACCTTGAAACTAATCATATCATATCTATCAAATTACTATTTTTGTATGCCCTTGATGTAAGGGCTAGGTCAATTGCCATAAAATAAATAGATCATCTATTTATAAAACCCTTATCAGTGAACAAACACAAAAAACAAGATCAAATATTTGTATTGTCTGCTCTTGTATTATTTTTATAGTCTGCGACTTTTAATCTCTAAATGCATGTCGAGTGAGCTTGGCCCTATTTTTATAACAAAATACAAAAAAAAATCACCACAAAAGAGCTAAAGGCACAGGGAGAGAGAGTCTGGTTCTCTTGCAGTTTCCAGAAACTTACATTCATTTATTCCTGATGGACAAAAATAACTTCACAACCATCAACACTGCTATTTCATAGCAGTATTGATGGTTATGAACTATTTTTATACAATTTGGCTATAACCAGACCACCCACCCCCAAAAAATTGGATCTTCTAGCCATAGATATATCACAGAATATTGCCTATTTGCTTGATTTTCTTCTGATGGAACCCATTCCCTTCGGTTGTTTGAGTAGTGGAGTATCTGGCATTCTGTCAGCCTGGCTCAGGCTTGTTGAAGACCATAGGTCTACAGATATGAAATTAAGTCATGAATAGGGCTGTCCAGAATATTCGATTCAAAATATTCAAATCATAAATTATTCGATTCGATTTCTGCAACAATTTGAGATCAACAAAATGATAATTTCTAATTGTTTCGCAAACAAGTGTAAATTTTCACATGGATTACAAGCTGATAAAAGAATGTTTTTGTTTGTTTATTATACGATTTGAATATTCGATTCGGGAAAATTATTCGATTCGATTCTAAAACCAAAACTTGTTGGCCACGGCTAGTCATGAAACTACGATAACCAGCTCAAGCTTGATTGAACTAGATCACCATTCCACCAAAAATAAATAAAAGATTAAATAAAAAATAGTACCTTTGATATTTGTGGAAACATTGCAATTGCGACTGGAAGAGCAAGCCCAAATGATATGGAAACAACTAATACTTGTATTGGAAGATTTAATCTTGGATATCTTTTGAACCACCTCGTTCTAGAACAAAATGAAGATAAGAGCATCATTGCAAAAAAATATTTTATTAAAGGTAAATAAATATTGCAGGATAAACCATAAATAATATTTATATATATATATATTTATATTATTTATATTTATTATATATATTATATTTATATTACAAATTGTGTTTTTGTAATATATCTATGATCTCCTGTGGGTTTTGGGATATTGGTACAGGCTTGGAAAATCGTTGCAATTTGCGAGATTCTAAAATTTTTGTATCTTCTCATTGGAAACTTAATATAGTAGATTAGAAGAAATCAATACTGGATTACATAGGAAATAAGTAAAAGCAAACTCAAGGAATTAGTATCTCATCGTTGAAATGAATATTTCAAAATTTCATCATGGCTTCATAAGAGTTTTACGGGAGTCTGCAAGTTTGTAGAAATTGGTAGTTCTGCGAATTTACAAGAGTGTTTGCAGGAAACTTCGCTTTGAGTGAACTAAATACAGAACAAAAATCTTAAATAATTTGCAAAGCAGTAACCATACAAATTGTTTGCCATTGATAACAAAAATAAAATTGAATAATGTGTTACTATTTAAATTAATCTCACTGAAAATGAAACTGCTATCTTATCTTAATAGTAAATATCGTTGTATATTTACAAGGGGGCCCAGTTAGCTCAAGCAGTAAAGCACCGAGAACACTCTTCGAGCTATGTATCCCTAGCATACTGGGTTCAAACCCCAATGAAAGATGACTATATGTGAGAGGTCTGCTGGTTGCCTCACCCATGCATGATGGTTCACGTAAGCGGTGCTTATGGCTTTCTTCACCAACCATGTCCATGAAAAATGAGTAAATATGAGGTAAGTCAAATCTAACTCACCCCGATTCGGAAACTCTAGCCAGTCCGTCTATAAGTGGCCTCTGGCACATGCTTTGGTCAGGGTGAACCACTCCAAGAAGTGACTTTAATTTTGAGGACAATTTCATGATTATATGCTAATGTACTTACTTTTCTACAAATGACATCACAATAGGTGGAATGATTAAAATAGGTGCAGGTAGAACTGCTCTCGTTGCGGCAGTTTCTTTCAATGCTTTCTTAGCTGCGACCTTTGACACTCCAACGACTTCTCCTTCTTTATTTGTGACTTCTATCCCTGTGCTGAGTTCACGATGCCTCATGAGAAGAATATTGCACACACTTGCTGTAGCTGAGAGAGGAGGATGGATATTGTTATAGAAGAATATTAACCTTCTTTTATTTCAACAAAAAGACTTTTTTTATAGAAGTTGCTCTTAGCGTGGCCAAAAGCAGGCTCAAAACATCCCATACAAAAATAAACCTCCATTTAAAAGTGCAGTGAGTGGCAACTGCTCTGGGCGATGATAAAACCATTTACCACATCTTTATTTCCTTTTAGTCACCTCGCCTCTTACGACACGCATAAAATATCTTAGAACTATTCCAAACTCTGACCCTACATAACCCTGGTTACTCGCTATGTTCATAACTGTTAGTATTTCTTTCAAATTTGACCTCCATTCACAACTCTTTGAATTGAAATTTAGTATAAACTATGTACAGTCAAAGTTCTATGCCATATTTATAAAAATCATTCATTGCATATAAGCATTAAAATCTTAAAATAGGGCGGGTTTTCATTTTTATCTTGCGAGGGAGGAAAAGAAAGCTGATATTATGGCGAACCGTGAACTCTTTTGTGCAGATACCGTTTTCAAGTTGGGAATTGAGGTTTTTGCTTAACTGTTTTAACTGAGAGATTTTCTTGTACATGTACATAGTTGTTTAAAGTTAGAGTTTGAGTTTGATTAATCTTCATGCCAGATGATAACTCACCAACAGCAGGAAATGGAATGAATCTTTGAATCAATAATCGTTTCGCAGGACTAAGACCAGCTGATTTCTTAACTAAAACATTCAGGCCCACAGCTATTGATACTGCGCTTGTAACTGCTCCTGTGTATCCTAGCAGGAAATCTTTCATAGATGTTTCCTGTTGAATAAAATATCGATTGGTACAGGAAATTAGAAGTGTGATAATAATATATAATCTACTAAGGGACAAAATGCAACAAATAACAACAGAATACTAATTCGAAATATGGCCGGCATGTAGGGGTGGTCAAAACTGAATACGTCATTTGGTTTCAGAATCGAATCGAATATATATTTACAAAATGCTTAACTTCAAATGAGTACTCCCAGCAATAACAGCAAACAAAGTCAAAATAATGTTTTTTAAAAACATTCAGAGGAAGACCACAAGTTGCCCAAAACCACTATTATGCAAAGAGATGAAGCTGGCCAATATTCGAACAAATTGATCTAAGAATTCAAATTTGATCAATATTTGCTTATTTACTATACGGCAAGTATGTGACTTAACATTGCGATGCTACGAATGTAGCAGTGTTGTACAGAAAATTGCAAGAAAAAATTACTAAAAAACTTTAAAAAAAAATTAAATTCGAACAGATGAATTTGAATATAAAAAATATTCATAATGAGTTGGGGTTACTTCTCCATAATGATGCGGAGTTACCCAGGAAAATCCAAAATTATCAACCAGCATGTAAAAGTAGAGTTGTGTAGTTGTGTGTTTCAAAACAATCGATTCCCCAGAAAAATAATAAGGTTTGGACACTTAAAGTCACAAAGCTCCTGGAATACATTCATATATGTACCAACTAGACTGGCAGAATGCCAGCCAGCTACTCAGACACCCAACAAAAATGGGTTCCATCAGAAGAAAATTTAGCAAATAGATAATATATCTGTGACTATAAGATCCAATTTTTTTGGGTTTGTAGCCAAACTGTATAAAAATAGTTCATAACCATCAATACTCAATACTGCTATGACTAAGGAAATAAAAACAAAAATTCTGCCACCCTGGTACAAACCTTTGTAGCATTCCTATTGCAATAATTAGTGCAAGCATTATGACTTTGGTTCAACCATTGCCAAAACACAGTGGCTGGCATAGACTGTCCTGGAATCAACAACCCAGCTACGATAGGAGTTCCAAATGGTACAAATCCTGACATTCGAAACGGCATCGGAATCTTCTTTCCTGTGTCCGGATGGATGATTGCCTGAGCGTAAAATGGATTATTTCACATTTGTAAAAAAACAAACACTATTTGCAGAAGCAAATATTTAATTTAATTTGTGATAGAACTCAAATAAGTTTTAGTTTATACTATGATCGGGCAATGCCAATCTCGGCCTGACAAAAGAATCAGAAGATTGCTCTTTGCATTTTCCCTGATAGATTCATAGACTAAGTTTGTCGTCTCTTGCCCAAGAAAACAAACCTGCTGCGAGGTCCAAACTGGCCTGATAGAACAAACAAGAATAAGCATTATCGAGCCTTGGTTAAGTATGTGTGAACAACATCCCAAGACCATCTCATGATGAAAGTATTTTATCACAGTTAAAATGAATGAACCTTATTTCACAACTACCAACTTTCATAATTATATCTGGCTATGAGATTTATCTTTCATGTTTTCCATTCCATCCAGCACGGAACAAATGAAGAACCAGTAAAGTTATCGAGCGTCGCCCAAGGCTGTGCATTAACGTGCCTCGCTCAAGGGCACTCCCATCTGTTTGTGGCTTGATCTCAATAAAAGGTGAAAAATTGGGCATTTCTACTACACAAAGAGATTCACACATCTGGAGAAGCATGATGAACATACTTGTTTAATTTTCTGTGCTTTCCATAATTCTTCATCTGCCCAACCTTCTTTATTTCCATCTTTATATTGTTGTAACATTCGAACACATCTTTCGACTTCCGATTGTGGAGTGAATAAAGTACGAGGATCAATGACATCAAGAAAATGCCTCAATCGACCAGAAAATGTGTTCTGAAAAATTAACAGCATTAATCATGAGCAAATAGACTAGTAAAGGTTATGGAAGTGGGTGACATACCTTCAAAAATGATTGAATCTTCAGCAAATTGAATTTATTATAATAGATTTAATCTGGCATGCTATTAAAAAATATTAAACGTGGTCTGGTGATCAAGGCATAAAAGAACATTGCTTTCACAGAACTTGTTGTGTATCAGACCTTAAGGAAGCGAGAATCCTGCTGAAAGTGATTTGAAAAAGTACGGTAGCTTTAAGTAGGCCTAGGTTAAGCAGCATAATAATATTAAACCACAGAAATACTGATATTGAGCTTTTTAACAATGTTGGGATATCCACATAGCATTTAAAATTAGGGCTAACAGCAAACAGATACCCGTAAGTGAAATTTGGCGGCAAACGTGCAATCAATTAAAGTTTTTTTTTTGTGAAATAAAAACTTAACTTACTTGGCTATATTTCGATCCTCCTAATTTGAAAGGAGGAGTCTCAGGTGAACCCATTCTGCGATTGCTTGTGCTCGATGCTTCTCTGCCAGAAATTACAAAATACAGAAGCTATTAAAAACAGAGCAGGCCAGTCTACAAAAGCGCCAATGCTCAACGTACGTCAACGAGTCCGAAATGCAACTGATGAAATTCACGGAGATTGCAGATGAAGTACTACCACGCCTTCGCCACACCCAATGATCAATGCAAAAGGAACCAGAGCGGAACTGCTTTTGAATCGGCGGTAGAGAGCGATTTGCCAGGTAATATTATTTTTAAAATAATGTTGAACATAACTTCTGTTGTAAAAATAAATTTATAGGTTGAAAAAATAATTTTTTTTTCAAATTTATACATCTGTATAGCAATAGGATTAAATTAAAATTCACTGTTTATGATTAAGATGATTGACGGCCAGAAATGTTGCCTAGCAACGTGCCTACGCAGGCAAAATAATGTTTGTTTTGAGCAGACGGGCGGAGCTATGCAAAATGGAAAGGAGTGGGAAATTAGCAAACTATAATCCCTTATCAAAAGAAAAAGAATCGAAGTTGAAAGTCCAAAGTAAAGTTAAACGTAGAAGAGTAATAGAGGAAAGCAGAAGAGAGCGACGAAGATTGCAAACGGTTGGTTTAGCGCACTAGGCCTACCGGTAACTTATATTTAACTTACGGTACAGTTTAATTTAGACTGGATCATTTTCTTCGAACTTCCCAGTTCTTTCCCAAAAACGTTGAATGCTGTACATGCATGTGGTTTGTTATCAATTTATGAATGCAAGATTCGAACCATTACTGTCTGTTTCATTGCTGTAGGCCTATATTTTACTGTAATGTGCTTTTCTGACAAGAGAAATAGTTAAGTAAGAAATTGAAATAGTTAAGTAAGACATTCCGCTGTTGACACAAGCAGACTCAAATTGATGGTTTCCTTTTAATTGCAGGAAGAAACAAGGCAGAAGAAACTTGAAGAAAAAAATGAAAAGTCACAAGATTTAAGTGATTTTATACGAAATGGAGAAAAAGAGCGAAGATCGTGGATTTTGGGAGTTGGAAATATTTCCTCATCTTCTAGTCCAACTCATGAAAGTTCGCCCAAAATTGACACAAAAAGGAAGCAATATAATAAAGCAATGAGACGAATGATAGATAATGGAACAAAGAAAATTTCTTTCGATAATTTATCTGGCAGTTCTTCTTCAACTCCGGTAAGAACCGAACACTATAATATAGTGCTGAGAGTAATGTCTGCTCTGGGCGATGCTTTATGTTTTACATTGATATTGTATTTATGTTTTACATATTTTATTTTTAGGAGCTGAAAAATAACATAGCTTTTGTACCTCCCACAAATCATGAAGATGTTTATCATTCATCACAGTTTCAAGTTTCAGAACTCATTCCACCTGCAAAGAAAGAGCCGGGTGAGCTTGGTTGATAAACTAATTATTTGCTATTCAGACTTTTTGAACAAATAACTGGTGAATGTGTCCACCCATGGAACAATACTAACCTAAATATATTTCATAAAAGAATCATAAACTCCTAATTTGTGTTGTCATCTTCCGATTAAAATGATTCGTACACTGAATTTTGTGATTTTGTATGAATCGACAAAGTTTTTGGCGAAATAATTTAGCACATATGTTATGATTTCATATATATTCCGAAAGTTTTGATCACTTGACCATTTGCCTTTCGAGAGGTCTGCTGGACGCCTCGAGGACACGAGGGGGTTTACGTAAGCACTGCTTACAGCTTCCTCCACCAACTAGATCCATGCGTAGCAAAAATTGAGAAAATACGATAAGCCAAAAAAACCTTCACCCCCGATAGAACTAAAATTGAGAAAATACGATAAGCCAATTTTATCCCTGATTCGGAATTGGTATCTGCATGAGAGATCCTGGTTCACTATATGGTAAAGCCGTATTCTCCGCTTTCCTCTCCCGTAGGAAGTTGCTGAAGAGCGATCCATCTGTGGCTCATGGTTGACAAAATAAAAAGTGGCAACCCTAGTCATGCTGGGGTATTTCTGTTACCACTGAATAATGAAACTAAAATTAGAGCACTATCCCCAATCATGTTGATTGTAGCAAATACATTTTATA
>OZ023144.1:20070418-20187333 GCA_963675895.2 Styela plicata | reverse complement strand
GGAATGCGAATTGAAAATGTACAATAAATTATAAATCTCTTGATTTTCACAATGATTTGTAATATTAGAAATTTGGAAAATTTTTATTTATATGGATATGGTGATTCGATCCGATTATTTCGAATTCTAAATGATTCGGTTTTGCCCAGCCCTAGTTCGTCTGTGATTCTGATTGTAATCTCGATTAGCGTTTCAACTTTCAGATTCACGATTCGAATCAATTTGAATACATGTCTAATTCAGAAGGTTGGAATAGTCATTATTGTACAATTACAAGTATGATTTGAAAATGGATTTCAAAATGGATGAAGAGTAGAACAGAGGATAGACAGTTCATTGCACAACACCTGAAGCGATAATATAAATTACTTAAGAATATTTAATGTGATGTCCTTCCCGCTTGTTTTTATTGCAGTTCTACACACGGCAATTGTAGATGCTGGAGCCTGTATATCGTTGATGGGCGTAAGGATCTATCACAAAGTCTGTCAGGAAACTATCGCTGGTTTCGCAAATTTTCAAGAGAACTAGAACTGGAATTAGCGATACTTCCCTTGTTCCTGTGAGTATATTGGGGTCCAGGGTGACGGAATCTTGTGTCCAAAATTTTTGCATTATTGACAGAATATTATTTCATAGCAGCATTGATGGATTTGAATCTTTTTTCTACAGTTTGGTTTTTACCACACGCTTGAAAAGAGGCATTTTAAATTTCTAGCTGGGGATATATTATGAAATATTCCCCTTTCGATATATAAACCCTCTTTTCTTTGTGGGACTTTTTGTCAGTCTGATGTTACCAGATCCAATCAAAAAATTTCGCCAAAAAAGTTTTTGTCAAAATTTCTATGAGTCACTGATGGGTCATGCCTGAGGCGTGGTCCATCTGTGGCTCATGCTTAACAAAATAAAGTTTCTGAATAAAGAAGCACTTTACTTCAACATGTTTTTTTTTTTTGAAAAATAAAACATAGTTTCCTTATAATAATACCATAGTGATTACTTTGCCCATGCTCGGCAAAATGAAGTTTAGTGAATATTTTTGAATCAACAAATATAAAATAAATGTAAAATACCGTCATATAATATTAAGGATATTTATTTATCTATTATTTCTCCAAGGTAAATATAAAATCTTGAGGAGAAACTTGGATGATTGTATGATTGCATTTTAAATTTTCTCACTCATGTTGATAGAAATGTGGTAATGTCTGATGATTTTGGCATGTTAAAAAAATAACAAAATACAAATATGTATCTTTAAAAAAATGTGATTTTATGGAAAATATTTTAACAAGGGAAAACATTCCAAACAGCACTTACGTCTATAATTTATTGTAGTAAGTGGTATCTGCCTTTGTTTTTGTTAATACTTATTTTGAATATTCAATAATAAGAAACCTGGCCCATTTTTTACAGATCACTGGAGAATGTGTTTCGAATTCTATATATCCCGAACCTTCATCGTCATCACCTGATCTCTCCCTGTCTTCTGCGACCTTTGAACCAATTCCAAGCAATTCTATTGGTCCACTGTATCATTGCACTAGTTCTGGGGATTGGCAGGTTCAAACCGGTTCTTGCCAGTGTGAACCAGGTTACCAACCAGATCAAACTGGAACAAAGTGTGATCCTTGTCCAAGCGGAATGCACAAGTAAGAAATATCAGGATTATATGGAAAGAACATAATCTCTGCAGCCTTTTCTATGGATGTCCGAAATGTCCACGTCATTTTCTTCGGATAGATAAAAAAGTTTTGGAAACCAAAAACACTGCTATTTCATTAGCAGCATTGATGATTTTGAACCTTATTATACAGCTTGGTTACCTTAAACTCGAAAAAGGCATTATAATCTTCCGGCAATATTGACCACTTGCTAAATTTTCTTCTGATGGTTACCATTTTCTTCAATAGTCCAGGCATCAATGTAGCTTGCCTTCTGTCTGTCTGCTTCGTGCTACATGCTTCTTATTTAGTTGTCATACAGAGCATATTATTGGTATACAATTTTGCTGACAAGACACATTTCCATTTTAAAAAATTTCAGGTTTATAATTTTGTGGTCATGGCAACTTCCCACTTAATCAGTCTGGTGTGTGCCGGTAATAACTTTAATAGATTCGGCTGCAACAGAATTCTTACGTCTTTTTGAACAACACCATAAGACAGCTGTGTGATCATGTAATTGACAGTATCAAATTCAGTTATACATACCTATTAGTTGAACTAGTTGTTGTTCTTTTTTAACCTAAAGAATATATTTGACTTTCAATTTCATTTTTAGACCACTGCTGGGAAATCACAATTGTACAACGTGTCCCATACATTCTAACACTGCTACAGAAGGAGCTGTCTACTGTCAATGTGATGCTGGATATGATTCCATCATGGTTAACGAAGATGTTGATGTAAAAAGTATTCCAAGGTTTATAATAAACTTTCATGCTCTTTTCTAATAGTAATAATAAGCATTTGCATGTCCATTTTTAAACTTTAGATCAATGATATATCACTCATGAGATACACGCCTCATGCTTAAAAAAACAAATTTTTTGATATTGTAGTATTTTTGACTTCCTCTGAAATGGTTTCAGCAGAATGGCAACTAAGCTGTTACTTGGCATTAAATGGGCCAACAAAACTGTGCTAGAGGCTTCAAAGTTGTTATATTGTACACCTTAGAAGAAAAATATTGAATATAAAACCAATTTATGTAAGAATTTGTACTTTGGGTCGCATAGCTAGGGCTGGTCAAAACCGAATCACACGGAATTCGAATCTGATTCGAAAATATTTTTTTCGAATTGGATCGAATCACTAAGTCTATGTATATAACAAATATCCCATTTCAAGCGGAGAAATTTATAGTTTATAGTGTATTTTCAATTCACACTAAGAGCATCGATTCCATATTTTAACAAAGAAATAAATTAGATTTTGGTCAAATTTGACCAGGACCGATTGCATTTCGTCGTTAAAAATGAAAATCCTATTTCCTATAACAAGTTTTTGTTCCTATGAACGATTCATGATTATTTCGAATCAATCGTGCTTTGAATCACCGAATCGAATTGCCCAGCCCTACGCTTTTTGTTAATGAAACACTTTGCATGACCTCATTATTACATGTTTTACATGTGACTGGAATGCAGCTTTGAGTCATATTATGCTAATCTGAGAATGAATCTGAATTATATTTGAAGAAAGTATTATCCCAAAACATAACACGCATTTTACACGAAAGTGGAATGTAGTCTTAACTTTGTATCTCGCTCATCTAAGAATGGATCTGAATTGCACTTGAATAAAATGACCTAGTACACAGTGAGTTTTATTGCTCAACCGGTGATGTGCAAACGATATTTTTATTTTTTCAATATTTTATTTTTTCGTTTGCACATCACCAGTTGAGCAATTAGATTCACTGTGAATTTCCCTGGTGGCAATCGCTCAATCTTTATGACCTCGTATACGATGATAATAATAATGCATCACCCTATACATGGCCTCATTTCCAATCAAAAATTTTGTTTTGCCAAGCATGTGCCATAGATGGATCACATCTTATGGATGCGATCCATCGGTGGCACATACTTGACATTTAACAAAAGTTGTTTTGACGAAAATTTACGGAATGTGTTTTTGCACATTTTACATGAGATTTGAACGAAGTCTTTGCATCATAAAATGTTATTACGTCAATCTGAAATTACTGTGGTTAACATATATGAGTTTTGACCGTAGGCGTACAAAAAAACTTCAAATATGCAAAATTATAATGTTTGGAACCCAGTAATATATAGAAATTTGTGCTTGTTGCATAGACCTTGGAATACTTTTGTTCGTGAAACAAGTTTCATAGCTGCATTTGTCATTTTACTTGATACTGGAACGCATTTTTATGTCATATTTCATCAGTCCAAAAATGTCTGTGTTAAATATAAGAGATTCAACTGAATACTTGAGGGTTTGAAACACTTGAAAAAATTTTATTTTTACAATGCATGAGTCTTAGATTACCTGTATTCTGATAGCACATATTACATCAGTCTATAAATGTCTTTGATGAATATAATAGATTCAACTGAATACTGAGGGTTTGAATCCCATGCAATAATTTTATTTTTATCGTGCATCAGTCTTAGATTACCCATATACCGATAGCACAGCTATCGACATAGTCATTTTTAGCCACACTAACTGGCATAGGGATTGTCTAACCTCTTACACAACAAATAAAACCTGGAAATGTCAAAATCTGATATACTACACTGGAATTGAGCCCAAATTATTTATCATTTGTTTGCATAATGAATATGTTACAAATCCGTTGTGGTTTAAGTACAAAATTCAAGAACCTAGAAATCTAATATCCAGTTCAATTGCAATGCTGTGAACTAATTTTAAGTGTTGTTCCATTTAAAGCTGATGCCTCTGCTATGAAATTGCTGAAAATTTTTTTATTAGTTTTTTACTAGCGGAAAGAGGTGGAAAAGTGTGTTTTTATTTTCTTCCATTTGTCTCTGTTTTACCATTCTGTCTATTATATTATTGCAGCAACTCTTTTCTTCCGAGTGTCGAATCAAGTCCTAATGAATGTGAGCTATGTTCAAAGTTACCCACTCCACCGAAAAATTTAAAGATTCAGCGAATTAAATCTAGCAATCCAGGTAATTTACTAGCATGGTGACAGAATCTTGTTTTCGCCCAAATGTTCGTGACAAAAAGGATTCAAAACCATCAACACTGCTATTTCATAGCAGTACTGATGGGTTGGAAGCTTTTTCTACAGTTGTCCACTGGACCACTGGACACTCAAAAAGAGGCAATATTTATGTACATTTTAGAAATAGATCATGAAATATTCTCGGGTTGTATGAGCTGGAGAGTAGCTGACATTTTGTCCGTCTGGTCACAAGAAAGGATTATCTTCAGTATAATACATAATGTTGATTGGTTCCAAAAATTTTTATAATGAAAAAATTTCATAATAAGTGAGAAGACATTAGTTTTCACACCATCATAGTTGAGCGTTTGTGACGTTCTTGAAGAAACACATTATTGATGAAAAAAAATGTACAAATATATGCAACGATTTGAGCACTCCGAATCAAGCAAGTGTTGATTGTGTTGAAAACATAAAAAAATGCTTGCACAATGTTTTGCAAGGTCAAAAAATAGGCCTGGAAAAAACTTAACCTTGGCACATGTGCAAACAGTCTTTATATTTTGATCTCGTCACCTCTGCATCACTGAATGACTTATAATATGCAACAAATATTTTATCATTCCATTCTGAAATTTTGATTTTGACATCTCCAGGTTTTATAAAAATATCATGGAAGAGTCCAGTAGACGATGGAGGTTGTTATAATGTACAATATTGTGTTCTGTGTCAATTCAAATCAATGATGGACAAGAACTCCTCAAAAGGTTTGTACTTTGAAAATAATATTAGTTACAATTACTATCTTTATTGTTTGAGGACAAAGCAAATAGATAAATGTTTTTTACTTTCAACCATTTGACTGGATCGCACTGACCATGGCCCTGTACTAGCGACCACTTGGCAGTGAACGGGGTTAGTGTTGTTGAAAGGATGTGAACTTTGCAGTTCGGTCGAGCCTACCCAAGTTAATATAACCTATTTTGAGTGGTGGACAAGCCGGGACTCCAACCCGAGATTTCCAATGTTCGCCGCCAACATGAAAATCACCAGGCCATGGCATCTAATGATGCAAGCATTGTCGACTACAGAAGTGTTTGTAGAAAGTCTAGAGTCGTAGTTTTGATTTTCACGAAAGTGAAAAAATCTTAACTTCCGAATGTGTTCCTTAATCTGTACACTGGCGTTTTTTATTGAAATTCACTCTGAACAACACCAGAAGCAGCGTCCAGAAAGAACTGACCACTCGATAGCAAAGAGCTACTAAAAGATTTAGTACCAGCAACTGCACTCTAAACGGAAAACATTCTAAATGGAACTGAGCCCTGATGGTAAAGTACAGTGAATGGTATCTGCCCTGGGCGTTGGTAAAATCATCTACTACCTTTTTGTTTTCTTTTAATCACCTCTACAAATCTGTCATAATTTGCGAGTTTTTTAAATTTTTCCATCAAATAATAAATGCCATATAGGGAATTACAAGGAATCAATATTGAATTGCATATGGAATAAACTAAACCTCAATGAATCACCTTTAGTCTATGAAATCTGTGCGAACTGTAATTCTTGCAAATTTGCGACACCAAAATTGTACTTATAGTAGAGTTTATTTATTAATAGAATAATGAATGATTCAAAATTTAAGATAAACGAATATATTTGGCCATGTTTTGCCCATTTTGCAGCAAAGTCGCAATTTTTGTTAAATTTTATAACAAAAATTTGAATATATCATGATTTCACAGCAAAATGATTCACATTTGAAATAATTAAAAAAATGAAATTACTCTTTCTATTGCAGAGTATTACGACAAGGACCTTATATCTAGTGTTGAATTTAGCTGACAATCTGTGACTGACCACTTTGTCAAAATTGTAACTCAATATTAATTTAAATAAGATTTGTTTCATGTAGTCATATGCCGAACTGCCTACCCTATGTTCCAATGTCCTTTTGAAAACGTATACGTACGTGACTTGGTCCCAAAGATTCTTGAATAGGACATAAATAGAGCGTTGATAAAACGGAGAACTATAAACTTACTCCACATTTTCAGGCAAGTTTATCACACAAGCTTTCGCTGGTCATAGTCTAGGATTACCTGATGAAGCTAGACTATGATCTAGCGAAAGCTTGTGTACTAAATTTGTCCGAAAACGTTGAATGAGATTATAGTTTTGGTTTTAATTTATTTACTTTATTTATTCCTCTCATATTCAGCTGATTGTGATCATCTCAATTTCCATCCTTCTCAATTTGAAATCGATGGTTTGAAGGTCAAAACAAATGGACTTAGAGGTCATACATCCTATAATTTCACTGTGATCTCTTTCACACTTGCCACCAAGCAGAAGTTTCCTAAATTGATTGAAAGTTTTCACAGCAATCAAAGAAGTAAAAGAGGGAACTCATCTCATAAAATGATTCCTTTTGATGATCAGGTAATTATCAAGAGCTTAATATTTAATATTTTTATTTCTTTGATTCAAACATTTTGCACTCAAATTAAGGCAAAATATTCTGTGTATTTGTGACTCTTGTATGATAAATTGTTTATCAAATTTTTCCTGCAATTGAAAGTAGCGGAATCATAAATGTATATATAGTTCCTTTTTGAAGTTTTTGTCAATATTTGGAGAAATTTTCGTACCAGTAAGATTTTTGGTTTAATGTTTGAAAATTAGTCAATGCAGTATTGTAAAAAAACGCTAGATTTTTGCCACAAGTAGCCCTCATTCCTGTGAACAATTTTCGCTTTCCAACAAATTTTTGTTTTTAAATCCTTCATTTTTTCATACACTACTTCTTTCTCCAGGATCTCAAATCACTACTTCTCGTCTCATCTATGTGGATAGTATATAAAACTAGTGATACACTGCCATCAAGTGTACAGAATCCAATGATCACTATGGAAAACCAAACTGCAGTTGCCCTGAAATGGGACGAACCAAAGTTTTCTAATGGACTCATTCTGTACTATAAGGTAAAATACGTTTGGATAGCCAAGAACATGGCGTATCATGTCCTCTTGTGCAGATACCATATCCAAGTCGGTGATAGAGATATTTATCTAGCCGCCTATGCTTATACTTCATATGCACAGACTTGGTCATCACCTGTTGTGGTGTTACCACCCTGCACCAGTAGGTCTTCACAGGAATTAATTCTTCAAAAAGCCAATATTACAAAATATGTCATTGATAACTTCCATGAAATTTTTTTTGTAGCCACTTCTTTGAGTGGATGACGCTGTCCAAGGCTCTGTAACAGCGGCCACTTATAGACGGACAGGGTTACATACTGGAAAGATATCATCTTTTCTGTTCGGCTTAGCCCACCCAAGTTATTACACCAAGTTGAGTGGTGGGCATGGATAAGTGAACCCGACTCGCCGGGACTCGAATCCGAGATCTTCAACCTGCGATGCCAACATGTTTAACCACTAGGCCGTCGCGCCCATTGGTTTAATGGAATTGTGCATAAATCTGTGAGATTTGAAAAATTTCTACAAGCAGTTACGATAGTTATGAAACCTTGATTCATCTGAAAAAATAAAATGAAATTTTCGGGCACTCAAAAGAAGCCAAAAGGGCAATCTGTCTCAAAGTTGCTGTGGCACTATAGCAATATCAGTCAATAGGAGGGATGGAGGTTTATTTCGAGGTTGTTCCAGTGTTGACAACGAGTCACTTTACCCAATGTCGAGTTGAAAAACATACGATTTGCAAGTCAAGTCCATGTCTTACCAAAATATAAATTGAGTCTTGAGTCACTACTTTCAAGGTCTCATGCATTCCAGAGTCAAGTCACATGTCAATCTCTAAACCTATTCAACAGCAATGACAATTTTGCCACTTCTCACTCTATAAGTGCCCACTTAGAATCATTATCATAGGGTAGGCAAACAGGGATTTTACATATCCTCCTGGAGAATGTGTTATCTGATCTTACGACAGACCACCTGTTTTTTAAACAAACTCATTCCTATCAAGTCCCGAGTATAGTGACATTTTGTCAAATAGAGTACGAGTCCAGTTATCTTGCTAAAATGAGTCAAGTCATTGAAAAGTTGACTTGGGGGCGACTCTAGTCTAGTCGAGTCGTTGAAAAGTTGACTTGAGTGCGACTCTAATCTAGTCGAGTCATTGAAAAGTTGAGTTGAGTGCGACATTGAAAAGTGGACTTGAGTGTGACTTTAGTCTAGTCGAGTCAAGTCATTGAAAAGTCGACTTGGGGGTGACTTTGGTGTAGTCGAGTCAAGTCGTTGAAAAGTTGACTTGAGTGTGACTCTAATCTAGTGGAGTCATTGAAAAGTTGAGTTGAGTGTGACATTGAAAAGTGGGCTTGAGTGTGACTTTGGTGTAGTCGAGTCAAGTCGTTGAAAAGTTGACTTGAGTACGACTTTGGAAAGTGGACTTGAGTGTGACTCTAGTCTAGTCTAGTCAAGTCATTGAAAAGGAGTGCGTCTCTAATTGAGTCATTGACTTGAGCTTCCCCAACTCAAGGTTATTCTATACAAAGGAACCATTAGTAATGGTTGGAAAATAACTCCATGGTATTCAGGCGAGTTACCGCAAGTTCTCACTAATCTTCGCTAACCCGATTAATATTCACTCATGTTCTATTTTTGCAGGTTAAATATGCACTTATATATGAATCAAAATCGCCACCTCTTAATCAACCATCAGAGTCCCCTCCTCAATTCGTATCTCATAAATATAACTGGGAAGAAGTCCATGTAAATGATACAAATGTTCTTCTAACTGATCTATATCCAGCATCTACCTATGAAATTGTTATTACTGCTCATAATTCTGCAGGTGAGATATTGTAATCATTGTGATATAGAAATTAGAAATCATCAGAATCTAGGTGAGGCTAAAACCGAAAATCTGTTAAATTGAGTCGAATAGAATCGAATAATTTCAATAAAACTCAATCAAATATTTGAAAAGCTGATGGAAAGATATCATTGTGTATTATATGATTTAGCGATTCTAAGATTAGATTCTAAAATTCATTAAACATAGCAGACATCAAACTATGACTTTTTTTATAGCTAATTCTTAGAGTGGTTCACCCTATCTAAGGCCCTGTAACAGCGACCGCTTATAGACTGACAGGGTTACAATTGCTGGAAAGATATGATCTTTTCCCGTTCGGCTTAGCCTACCCAAGTTATTACACACTGGGTTAAGTGGTGGACATGGATAAGCGAGCCATACTCACCGGGACTCGAACACGAGATCTTCAAACTGGGATTCCAACATGTTTAACCACTAGGCCATCACGCCCACTTGCACAGAAATTATATCATTGATTATAAATCTCTCTCCAACTTTGGAAATTCAAACTACCAGCATATAATATTAAATGCCACTAAAATTTAGAGATCGATTTATCTCACTTCCTAACACATTACAACTTTCAATTACCAGGATCAGATAATGGCAGTGCACCGCTTCTTGCTTATACAATTTCCTTTGATGACTCAGCAGAAAATCAACCGTCGGATTCTGGAAATTTTCCGTATTTAATTGCAACTATCATTATTGCTGCACTGGTATTTATAGTGAGTGGCAAATTTTCTGTTTCTTTTTTCATGTTTATGCAGTTTTTAAACAAGTTTAATCTAAGGAAGTGTTGTGAGGACCCTATGAGTATGTCCGAGACCAGAGACAACTGGAACATAGGCAGGTGCTAAACTGGGGTGCCTGGTTAGCTTAGTTGGTAAAGTGTTGGGAATTAGCTACGTATTTCAAAATTGCCAAGAATCAAATCCCTGTTTGCCATTTTGTTGGGATATTTTTGCATAACTCCTAAAATAGTTGCAGGTTTGTGCCAGACTGTCAGAATGCCAGCTATTCTGCTACTCAGACACTAAAGAAAATGAGTTCCAGCGAAATGAAAATTGAACAAATGTTCGATATTTTGTAATATATCTTCCTCTCGCTAGATGATTAAAATATCTCTGTTTGGATGACTCGTAGCAACTGATCTGTAGCAAAAAAGTCAAAATTATCTATACTGATATGAAATAGCAATGTCAATGGTTTTGAAGCTTTTTGATCCACTCGAAGAAAAAACAAGATTCTGGTAAATGCAACATCTCAACAAGAAGAGACAGAAGTTGGCCCATTCACACTTCATTTTAACTTTTGCATTGAATGAAAACAAGAATCTGATTTTGGTAGTTTTCTGAATATTTGCCTGGCATTATAAATAGGTCTTGTCTCACACAGCTCTTTTAGATGTCGTAATAACATGATTTTTTTAGCAAAAAATGATAGTAATTTTGACAGCGGTATGTGGTAGAAAAAACAACAAAATCTGCATAGCTCTAACCCAGTGTTTTTCAAACTCTTTAGAGTCACGGCACACTTTTTGTATTGAAAAAATTTTGCCGTACACCTAACAAAATTGTAAATCACGTTTCTTCTCAAATATCTATCCATCACTGGAATTTTAAGTTTTAGACAGATTATTCGTACTGTTTTCCAATCTAATTATAGCGCTGTTGAAGTAATGATAGACGTACTGTAAACTTACTGTTATTGCGCTATTGCAGCAGCAACAGGCCTACATAATAAGATTCTTATTATTGCGCAACAGAGACTCACCATAATGGTATACCATGTGATCATTACTCTCCTACTATATGAAGCAAAACACGTTGGAAGATTCAAACTGGTGATAGTGAATAATTACTTCCATAAAAGAAATGCTCTTTAGACCCATTGTGTGAAACTAATGAATTTCTTGTGGAACAGCTGACGATCTTCACTAGTGTTCCGCGGAACACCGGTTGAAAATCACTGCTCTAACCATGCTTCATTATTAAACATTGGATGTGTTTACTATAATATATACCTTATTCCTTTTTCCAGATATGCTTGATATTGATACTCCAATGGAAATGTCGATCACAATCTCATAATAATCATAAAACCAAGAATGGAATTACTGAGCAACATACAGAGTTTAGACCTTATAATTCACATCATGAGACTATGGGTAAGACTAATTCATTTTATTTTGTTATAATTTTATTTTTAATATTTGGGAATATATATAAGAAAGTCAGTAACTGTTAGGAAATGCTTGTTTAATTGTATTTTGTCAGATATGAACAACAGATTCCCTACGCCTCTAGTCCATCAGTGGTCACCGATGGACTTGAAGTTTTTTTTTTTCGTTGAAATTCACTCTGAAGACCTGCAGCAGAGCCTAAAAAGAACCAACTAATGGCCACTTTATAGCAAAGAGTAACTAAAAGATGAAGTACCAGCAACTGCATTCTGAGCGGAAAACATTCCAATCGGAAATGAACCACCACGGTAAAGTGCAGTGAGTGGTATCTGCCCTGGGCGATGGTAAAACCATCTACCACTTCTTTGCTTCCTAATAGTCGCCTCTTACGACACGCAGGCAATACGTTAAGACTATTCTAATGCCCGTACCCACAGGGCACAAAGTGTAGTGAATCTGTGGCTTTTGCTTAAAAAATATAATTTAAAAATATAACTTTTGATCTTGGTCTTGACTCACCTTTCTAAATATTTTCGGTCTTTTAAATTCATTGTGGTCAAAAATAAACCATTGCAGTCTAGAATGCAGTACACAAAAAATGAGATTGAATTTGATTGTGTTTAAAAATCAAAACTTCTGGATAGCAGACGTCCCGAACTTCAGTCATTAGCATCGGTGCCATGTAATATGTTGGAAATACACTGCAAGCTTTCAATCACCCTGACAAAGGTTTGAATTCTGTGAGAGATGCTTATATGTGATGCTGGATGTCTCACTGGCGCATGGTTGTTTGCGTAAGCACTGCTTAAGGCTTCCTCCACCTACCATGTCTATGCACAAGAAAAATTAGCGAAATGTTAAACTATAACCTGTCCTGTACATTGATTCAGAACTGGTGTCAACACGACAGAGACTGGCTTTCCTCTCTCGCAGGATTTAAACTAAATCCTATCCTATCCACCCTGATATCCCTGTTATTCATTATTGTTAATTCTCTTCTATTATTTCCCATTTTCAGATCAACGCACATACATTGACCCATATTCAATAGATGCAATATCTCCGCATAGATTTTTATGTGAAACATCAGTAGAATCAATATCATGTGGTCAGGTCATTGGTTGTGGAGAGTTTGGTGAAGTTTATAAAGGGACACTTGCAACTATAGGTTGGTTTTTCTATGAAATTTTATTTATTGAAGATGACGGGAGTGTTGTTGTTACCTTATCGTGTTGATCTTCACAATGTATGTTTGCCGTGATTACGGTATTTCATGACATACCGCCCACATATGGCAACAAATTGATGCATTATCACGTCAAGTAACGACAAAAAACAGGTCTTTATCCCACTCACACCTGCTGATATGCCCCAATTGAACTTTTGTAATGTCATGAAACGACAACCCACCCGCATTTAGAGATATGCACCTGATTTTTTTTAGCTAGGTTGCACCTCACGAGGCTCTTTGAAACCACACAATAGCATGGTTTTAGATAGCTGAAAATGGCTCGCCATACCGATATAATCAGTATTTTGGCGGCGATATGCCGGTATAAAATACCATGCCACTCAGCTCTACCTATTAACGCGTGGAATACGGGGGTATGAAAATGAGCACTGTACAGTACAAAATAAATACCAAACTTCGTACTGTACCAAACCAAGTACCAAAATGAAGAAGTGAATTGTACCAGATGCCTGGTTAGATCAGTTGGTAAAGCGTTGGTAATATGCTTCGAGCTACGCATCTCTGATCGCCATGACACAGTTTCGAATCCCGTGAGGGATCGGGATGAGGATAATATGCGAGATGTCTGCAGTATGCCCCGCCGTTGCGAGGTGGTTCACGTAAACACTGCTTGCGGCTTCCTCCACTAACCAGGTCGGTGCACACGAAAAAATGAGAAATATGATAAACCAAAAACCTTCACCTCCATTCGGAACTGGTATCTGCACGAGAGATCGTGGTTTGCCATATGATTAAGCTTTTTTGTCTGCTTTCATCTCCCGCAGGATAAAAATGACATCCAATCACACAGTACTAAACTTTGTACGATACAGCCAGCTTTGTCTGTACAATAAAATATTTATTTTTTGTTTCAGACTTGAAAACCGGTCAAGAAACAACAATAGATGTTGCAGTGAAACAACTCAGAGATCAGTGTGAACCTCAAGAGCAGGTTAGAAAAAAGCAGAGATGTCCAAAGGGAATGATATGAATATGTTAACAGAAAAGCTACACAAAACTTTTCTGAATTTCAATTTCCTTGGAGTGTTTGAAACTCTTTAATTTTCTCTGAACAAGCACTGGCTTTATGTCGTCAACTCTGCTTTTTCATACCAGTGTTGATGAATTTGAAGAGGACAGTTGTATTTTTACCAAAGTTTCGAGTGACTGATTTATCATGGAATGCTGCTTTTTTAGTAAAGTTTCATTATGTGGGAACTGGTTTCTTAGGATGTATGAGTGGCACAGTACGTGAACTTCTGCCTATCCGTTTTCGCCTTTGCGAAAGCACATTAAAATGATTTTCAAATTATTGCGCTAAACGTTTTCATATTCCTAGATAAACTTCCTCCGAGAAGCCATGTCACTTGAAAAGTTCCGACATCCAAATATAGTCCACTTGGAGGCAGTAGTAACACAAAGTCGACCGTTTTTTATCGTAACTGAATTGATGGACCACGGAAGTCTACATTGCTACCTAGTCAGTGTTAAAGAAAAGGCAATATCAAAAGCAAATGGAAGAGGATGGGATCTTCCAATATCACATAATAAAATGGCAAGAATGCTACAAGGTGTTGCCAGTGGGATGGAGTATTTATGTGGAAGAGGATTTGTTCATAGGTAATTTATAATTTAGTAGAAAATTGTAATTGGCGTCCTTTTGTGTTGTGTTTATTTTGCCAATTAATTTGAGAGTGTGAGATGAATTGACATAATTGATTGTGTCTTACAAAATGGTCTTAAAACTTACAAATTGGGTGGTGACTGGCTCGATAGGATAGGATATCATTTTTATCCTACGGGAGAGGAAAGCCGAGAATAACGCTTAACCACATGGCGAACCATGACCTCTTATGCAGATACCAGTTCCGAATCGGCGTGAAGGTTTTTGATTATCGTTATCGTATTTCTCATTTTCCCTCATGGGTGGCCCTGGTTGGTGGAGGAAGTCGTACGTGAACGTGAACCACCGAGCACCGGTGTCCAGCAGACCTCTCACATATATTCATCATCCCTCACAGGATTTGAACCTGCCTCATGACGATCAGAGATGCGTGGCTCGAAGCGTATTCCCAACGCTTTACCAGGCACAGTTGGTCATATCGCACCATCCAGTCTGTACCGAAAACTCTTGTTGATATTGTTTCTCACACGAAACCTTGGCATTCATCTCTAGTACTACTAATGGATAACATAGCTGACTAATGTTTCAATTGGATCCAACATACAAGCTGGCGAATGAAAGTTAGTCAGTCACACCTGTGGAAAATCTGTCCAATCAGAAGAAAATTTGCCAAACAGGCAATTATTATCGTTTGTTGGAGAAATCAGTTAGTCCAGGTAGTAATAAAATGTGCAAAAAATCATCAACAGTGAACTATTCAATATTGGTGTTGATGGTTTTAAGACTTTTTTCAACTCGAAGAAGTCTTAGGTATCAGGCAACTGATAGATAAAGAAGGCCCTCTCATAACGCCAATATATTTCATGCTACATTCTGTATTTTTAGTGAGTTTAATTCATTTTTTTTATTTCTAGGGATCTTGCTGCAAGAAATGTTCTTATAAACTCTGATCTTGTGTGCAAAGTCGCTGATTTTGGCCTGATGAGGGAGGTAGAGAATAATGATTCTGAGAGTGGAAGTAACGGCAGTGGAACGTATACAACTCGTGGAGGAAAAATTGCCATAAGATGGACAGCACCTGAAGCTGTTGCATTTCGTACTTTTACACAGGTCTGCTCTATCTATAGCAGTCAGGGGTGACCAAAATCGGATCTCTTTTGGTTTTAGAAGTATAGAATCAATTAATTTTCTCGAATTGAATAGAATATTCAAATCAGAAGTCGTATAGTAAAAAAAACAATAACATCCTTTTATCAGCTTATATTTTAAAAAAAAATCAAAATTATGATTTTGTCGATTTCAAATTGTTGCAAAAATCAGATCAAATAGTTTATGATTCCAATATCACGGACAGCACTAATGGCAGTCCTTCCCCAAATTTTTTTAGGTTTTAACCTCACGATGGCCAGATACCACTGCACTTTATTATAGCAGTTTCGTTCAGGCTGTTTTTCTCTTGGATTTCAGTTTCTAGTACTACATTCACTAGCGGGTCTCGCATGTAAATGACCTTTAGTTGGTTTTCCATGCACACTGTGCAGGAAAAATGAGTAAAATGCCAAAACCTTCACCTCTGATTTGAGACTGTGTCTGCACAAGAGGTTGTGGTTTACCATATAGGATAGGATAGGATTTCACATTTATCCTGCGGGAGAGGAAAGCTGAGAATACAGCTTAACCATATGGCGAACCGCGACTTCTCGTGCAGATACCAGTTCCGAATCCGCGTTGTGGTACCTATCCTGTCATGGTTCCCTTCAGTCTATGAATTTGGTTTTAAGAGTTTTTTTTATCTTAAATAGATGAAATGAAATGAACTTTATTTCACATTATGCAATTAACAATTTTTACTATTATATCTGGTTATGAGATTTATCTTGCGTCTTGTCGTTTCATCTTATGTGAAACCAATTACAATAGACAACAATTTTGTTCAATTTTTCTAGTTCTCTGATGTATGGAGTTTTGGCATCTTAATGTGGGAGGCAGCTAGTTTTGGTGAAACTCCATACTGGGATATGACTAACCATGAAGTAGTGAAAGTTGTCAATGATGGAATGAGATTACCCGCTCCTGAGGTGAATCATGTTATCTCTGCAGCAATGGAGGTCTGGAGTGTCAGACCGGAGTGCCCGGTTAGCTCAATCGGTAAAGCGTTGGGAATACGCTTCGAACTGCGCATCTCTGATCGTCATGACACAGGTTTGAATCCTGTGAGGAATAATGATTATAAGCGAGAGGTCTGCTGGACGCCTCACTGGTTCACATGTGCACTGCTTACGTCTTCCTCCACCAAACAGATCAATGCACAGAAAAAATGAGAAATATGCTAAGCCAAAAAACCTTCACCCCGATTCAGAACTGGTATCTGCAGTAGAGATCGTGATTCACCTTCAATTAAGCTGTATTCTCGGCTTTCCTCTCCGGCAAGATAAAATGAAAATCCTATGAAATATTCATTTCATTTTCCCAGCTGGACAAAAAAGCTTCAAAACTTTGATTTTGAATCTTTTTATACAATTTAATCGCTACCAAACACTCAAAAATTGTAATCTTCCGGCATGAGATATAGGATATTGCTCATTGGTTTTCTTATGATGGTAGCTCTTTGCTTCGGGTGTCTGAGTAGCAGAGTATCTGACATTTTGCCAGCATGCAAAAGGCTTTCTGCATTTTGCACCATTTTACTCAAGTGCAAAATTCTTTGCTTAAACTCAAGTGCGAAATTTCGTAATATCACTCTCAGATGGACAATAGCGATAGTTCAACCCTGGGTTGGGGGTATATTCACCATTTGTATCATCCATTAATCCACTTAATCGCAAAGAGCGACTACAACATGTAATACCAGCAACCATGCACTCTAAATGGTAAACATCCCAAACGGAACTGAACATCCGCGGTAAAGTGCAGTAAGTGGTATCTGTCTTGGGCAATGGTTAAACCATCTACCACTTCTTATACAATCTTTGTTTTGTTGCAGAAATGCCCATCAGTGTTCCATCAACTGATGTTAGAATGTTGGCAGAGAGATCACCATAAACGACCAACATTTTCTCAAATTATCACGAGATTCGAACAAATGATATCGGATCCTGATTTATTAGAAATTCCAGCTAGTCCTGCAAGTTGTGGGTAAGGATGAAATGTTAAATTCAATACATTGTGTAAATTGACGCCGTAAGTGAATGCAGGAGGTACAATGGACCTTTCCCTGACCTTTGACCCTTATAATTTTTAACCTATACCTCACAATGGGGAAAGTTTGACAGGGTATTTAAAGAATATTACCGAGTTTGGCTGTGTAGGGTTAGGATAATCAGATTTTATTCAAAAAATGGAACTGAAAAAACAGCTAAGCATTCCCTGCAGGCCTCTGCCTTGCGTTAAGGATTTCACGACAAAACCATGAAGCAATTAATGAGAAAATCACTTCAAATCAACTTAATTCATATATCTTTAAATGATTTACACTCAAAAAACCCACAAAAATTGTACCATAATGCTAAAAGAAGACGTTCCCCAGTCTTCCCAAGTCCGCATCAAATCATTTTCATCTGCCAGATTTTGAAATACTCTTCTTTCATTGTGAAAATCGATGAATTTTCTTCAATTGTATTAAGTAATGTTCTGCTAGTTTGGTCTTAGAAATACAAGTTTCAATCATGCATGACCAAAATGAATCTGATATTCAAATACATTCGATAATAAAAATATTTTATATAGTAAAATTTTGAATTCAGATACCGGTGTATTGAGAACAGTACATTTAGACATAGACATAGTTTATTTCAACACACACCTCTGCCAACACAAATTGCGATACAAATAAAGATATAACATTACAGAGTTATCATGGAAGCAAACAAAACCTAAAAGAAAGTGCATAAACAGTTACAACTGTAAAAACAGTTAACTATCGATGAATTACATGGTTCATCTGTGATTCAGCTTAACTGATTGAACAATTTAAATTGAGCATTCTTTGGCTAAACTTGGCATATGTTTTAGAATGCAGGAAATGTTTTTTGGAGAAAACGAAGAAATTACGATAGTAGATGTTAACGACCCTCCTCCAGAGGTAACCAATGACAACAATATCCCACCGCAAATATCGGATGATGAGATAGAGGAATCAAGCGAACCCCTCCTAACAACCGTCATGGTTGACCGACATAATATAACGTATGGTCCGACCAATCAGATACCAGAGGATGCGTTCGAACCGACTAATGCGGAAGAAGAAGGAACAGGGTCGGAGGTCAGCTCGTGTACGAGTACAATATGTGCGAGTGAAATAACAGTTTGTGCCGCAAATGGTGTGGCAGTTTATGTTCCATTGATGCGATCAGACTCTGATGAAATCAGACCAAGCACACCTAATGGATATTATCCCATTCAGTCTTGATGGTTTTTTTTTTTTAATTGGAATTTCGTAACCCGATCAAATATTTTTATTTTGTCAAGCATATTCAGTAAAAAGTCTGTAAGATTTGTTTTCAACACTTGCTATGTATAAAATAAAATAGTACTCCATCACTTTCAGGAAACGCAAGTGAATCTTGCACTGATATATTGATATTATTTCAATTTTATATAGTAGTTT
The DNA here is from genome assembly GCA_963675895.2 of Styela plicata. Classification (NCBI taxonomy): domain Eukaryota; kingdom Metazoa; phylum Chordata; class Ascidiacea; order Stolidobranchia; family Styelidae; genus Styela; species Styela plicata. Next base: position 20,168,174 of record OZ023144.1, on the reverse strand, counting down.
GGAAGGTTTTCTCATTGTCCAGGGCAAATACCACTCAATGAACTCTACTTTAGCAGTTTGGTTCTATGTATGGAATTTTTCGGCTTAGAGTATGGTTGCTATTTCTACATTATATTTAGTTTGCTATAATAGTGGTAATTTATTTAGTTTCATTAAGGTGTTATTTCCGAACTTGGGTGCTCAAAATGGAGTCAAAAACTGGACTAATTTACCGACAAATTTCATTTAAATACCTCAATATTTCACAACTTTTTCTCGTTGCATTGCTTTAATTTTTCAAAAAAAAAAAAATGCTATGGAATTTTGCTCAAATTATTTTTCAAAGTTTACCAAAGAGGCTCTATCTGGCCATGGGTCGTTTTTGTAATAAGTCCAACAAGGTGTGGCCAATGACTCAGGCTTTAAAAAATTTAAATTTCTGACTGCAAAAATTTGGCAACTCTGGTCATCAATTTCTAAATCCAAAAAACATATATTTTTTTATAATGCTTTTCTTTAAACATCTGACAATTTTTAGTGTTCAGCGAGTCGTGAATATCTGAGTGTCTCACACTCGACTAAATAAAATTTCTCATCGATAAAGTGGTGATGCTATTTTGGAGTTGACCAAAAGGTTTTTACTTTTTCTGACCACAACTCACTGAATGTTCTTAATCGGCACTCACTCAATGTTCTTTGTCGGTTTTTGATAAGTTTGTGGCACTGATGGATCAATTCAACGAGACTCATTTCTGTTTGAGAAAATGCCAACTTCCTATTTGTGAATTGTCCAAACTATCCAGTAACCACTTTTGAGATCAACAAGCCTGACCTGTCCCGATTGGAAAGTTTTTGTTAAAGCATCTTTTGCTAAGTATGAGGCACGGCACATATTTGCTAAAATAAAATTTCTGATTAAAAAAGTAGCAACATCTGTCTTTGAATTGTCTGAATTATGTAAATCAACAAGTCTTTCCATTAGATGTCTGTTATTTTCAGTCACTTTATGACATTTTTTTATTTTTCTTCATCTGATATCCATCGTCTTCCATCTGCACGATTATTTTTACCTCATCCTGTTTCATATCTTCATGGTGTTGTTTTTGTACTTTTCATATTTTATCACTCTTCAATCATATAAACAAAATTACCTTTCTACTTAAACAAAAAATTTTTGTCCAAAACGACTACTACCAAGTTCATCATCTGGAAAATTTGATCAACATATGCTCAGTGCTCGATCGTGTTTATAAACGTTTCTCCTTTGACTTGACATTTATCATATCACACTTATAAACCTCATCACTTCATTCCGTGGTTCATTCAAAACATTAAAGGACTGATAAATTTAACATTTGGGTAGTACAAATAAAAAATAGAGATTTTTTGATGCATTTACTTTGTTTTATATAAAATACTTCATATTTATACTAACTTTATATATATTGGATATTCAATTTTTTTTGTGTGTTTCAAACATATTTACCCTTTCAACATTTGTTTTAACTGATTAATCATGTGGATGTCTTTGTTATTGACAGAAGGTATACAAAATTTGTTTATTCTGACAAAATTTGTTTATGCCTTGTTAAGTATGAGGGACTGATGGATCGTGTTGACAAGACACGATCCATAATTGACTTATGCTTGCCAAAATAAAATGGGGAAAACTTAATGATCCATTGCCTAGGGATAAATCAATATCAGCTAGCTTTATGGTTTTTGACGTGGGTTGTACTGATAGTTTACAAAAAAATTTGACAATGTTAAATTTTGCCGTATATCATAATTTTGATACTTTTGAACTCCCTCATTGACAAAATACCCATTCTGCTATCAAAAACACAATATTCGAGAGTGTTATAAACTATTTTTTTAAAATTCTTCAACTTCACTTTATTATCGCTTGAGTGTCTTATTTAGCTACAAATTGAACATGATAAAATATTAACTTCGAGAAAAATGGCAACTGAATATGCAATGTATATGGTTCGAATGAAAACGAAATTCCGGATTTCAAAGATCATTTTTAAAAACAATCCAATATAACCGGTAATTCAAATTTCCTGTGAGTTGCATTTCACAGTACCTTCATAAAATGCCAAAGTAACTTTTCAATATATATAATCAAACTGGCCTCGAAAATACAAAATATACAGCACATTATAAGGATCTTTTCGTATAATTTTCAAGGTCATGAATTATATTTTTTGAATAAAAATCTTTGATACATTAACCACAGCAGCGATGCCATTTTAACCAGTTTCATGATTCTTTTATAAATGTTTTATCAGAGAATTGATTTAATCCAAATTCTTCTTAAAATCTTATGATGGAAAGTTGTTGTTTTCTTTTCTCATTTGTTTTTCAATCCTATGTTCTTCCATATTTACATGAAAAGGTGCTTCACTTAGTTAAAATTGTATGAAATGATTTCTGTCAGTTTCTTGTCATTTATATTTGTTATCTTGTCAATAACATAGATTTTACTTTGGATACTTTTCTGATCAACATTCTGAATTTTTATATCGAGTTGCACATTTTATATTTTGTTTGGTAACAATGCTGTAATTTGCCAATCACAACTTCATCTCTATTATTTTGTCATATTATATTATTTTATGAATTTTCTGGCTTTGATAAATATATATTTTGTTCGTTGTAGCACATTTGTTTTGTTAATGTATTGAACTTTCGGATACAATGAGAGAGAAACTGGGAGAGTTCAGCGATCATTTATGAAATATTCAGTGAAATTAAAATGTTGAATAACAGACCCATAAAACAAAGGGATGTTGTGCATTCACCGGTTGAGGATATTCGTAGATATTCACTAGATTTTCATCATCGAATACACTGTTTGTGCCCAGATTCTTAAAGAGTCATACAAAACGTTCTATTCGTTTCCATGGTGTTACTCTATGGAACTCGGAACTCCTTCCCCCAATACATAAAACTAACTGGTTCTTACACACAATTTAAAAAACGTCTATTTTCACGCTTGTTATCCAAGTATTCAATTTTGTATCATCCATTGAATAGTTAATTTCATTCGCATATTTATTGTCTGTCCTGCATACAATTGTGCGTGGTCATGGTAGTCATCACTCTTGATGATTTAGTCTGCGTTTCACTGTGACACGTATATGTATATATACTGTGTATATGTATGTACGCGTGTACATAAGTCAATATTCTTAGTACTTTCCTCCCTCGTAAAATGCCCAGTAAATTTCCTCCACCCTACCCAAGCTTTAATTATTACTCTATTTTCTATACTATTTATTATGTGAATTTATTTGCACAATCCTTATTTTAAAACCCGAAGCCAAGGGGGGCGTCGAATGATTTAAGACCGAATGGTCATTCCGGCCCTCCCTGTCAGTTATGAGAGTGCTTATTTGTACATGTTGCCATTATTTGCTCAATTTAACTTGCGCTCACATGATTGGTGAATAAATTCCGTCTGTCTGTCTGTCTTAAAACTAGTCGCACAAAGCTTAAAACACACAAAGTTGCTCAATCGGGTTTTTATTTCTCAAAATTCTGAAAAAAGTGTTGCGTTGGTACTGTGGGCGGAACGGGGGGGATGATGTTCCCTGCAAGTTTTGAGTTCTTGAAAATAAGTTGGTTTGAATTTTTTTTTGTCCGTTCCAAGAATTTATAGTTTCCGCCACCAATGTCCCTTGCACGGCCAAGATGAACAAGAATTCATTTTTATCTTGCGGGAGAGGATAGCCGAAAATACGCTTAAGCATATGACAAACCTCTACTCTTGCAGACACCAGCTCTGACACGGGGGTGGAGGTTTTGGCTTAGCATTTTCATTCATTTTTGCTATGTATGTGCCGGCGAGTCGTCCAGCAGACCTCTCGGATATAATCGTCACTCACGGGATTCGAGCCCCGGTTGAGCTCCAAGCCTATTCCCAACGATTTACCGATTGAGCTAAATGGTCACCTGCTGATCTTTCCCGGTGGGGCTTGTCATATTCATTATTGTTTAAGTTTGGGTGGATTTATTGAAAATAGCATAGGATATCATTTTTATCCTGCGGGAGAGGAAAGTTGAAAATACAGCTTAACCATATGGCGGACCACGACCTCTCGTGCAGATACCAGTTCCGAATGGGGGTGAAGGTTTTTTTTTTTTGGATTATCGTATTTCTCATTTTTTCCTGTGCGTAGTTGTAAAAATGACTGCATTAACTTGGTAAAATTTACCAATGCGTTTCTATAGAAATGTGGTTAACTGGCAATACAAGGTCATGAACCCAAAATCAAGCATCCGTGACAAAAGTTGCGTCGTTGGTTGTTTTTACTGCTGTTCTCAGGCCTTGATTGAATTTGCCCAAATTATAGTTATTTTAGACGCGAAAAAATAATTGCGATATTGTCGTTGGGCATTTCGATGGTTTGTCTGTTTTTATATTTTTAAAGTCTTCATAGCGAGATAACCTAACTGAGGTCCCTGAGAAATACCTGTTCGAGTTGAAGAGTTGAGATCAGATTTCATTTTGTCCCAAGAGCAGAGAGAGCACAGAGAGAGAAAATTCGTTTCGCTCTGGTACCGTACCCAGTACCAAGTAAATGCTAAATTTCTGTTAATTTACCATAAATCTGAACCGTAAAAATTGTTAATCATCACAGGTTTCTTCACCAATTATGTCCATGCACAAGAAATAATGAGTACCCGTACTGTAAATGTTAAGCCATATCCTTCAACTGTGATTCAGAACTGGCGTCTGCACGAGAGGTCGTGGTTTGCCATATGGTTGAGCTTTCCTATCCCACAGGATAAAAATCTATCCCATCTTGGTCGTTTGCCAGACAATTTGTACCGTACCAGTACGTTTTTTTGGGTCTAGTGAATTTTAGTACCATATTCAGTATTCCTGAATGTCATTAAAATAAAAACTGGCAGAATATTCTCATCCTAACTAGGGGGCGCCAATGTTGCAAGTATCTGGCATTGTGTCCCCGGTTAGGATGAGTCGTTTCCAACATGGGAAATTTTTATGATAATCGGATATATGGTACTAAACTTTATGAGACCCCGTTTTTTGTGGGTCAATTCGTACCTGCAAAAATGGCACATATACAGTAGTTCAATTCGTACCATGATGAAATTTGCAATGGATGGTGAAAAGCTGGACTCCATGAATTTTAGTTCGATTTGTTTCTGCAAACTTGATTAGTTATTCAGTAATATTTTTAATTTATACATAAAGCAGTTATTTACTGATTTTATCTTTTAAGAAATAATAATAAATTCTATCAATATTTTGAATTATTGATTTTAAGCTTCATGATATTTCAAATTCGGGTCGTGTGAATCTAACAGCCAGACAGTGCTCATATCCCAACAGTAAAACCAATGGGAACACTGTCATAAGAAAAAGGATACCTTTTATTCTGCTCGATCGGTTGTCTCAAGTTGAACTGATAAAGCCAACGGGAATACACTGCTCAAATTCTGTTTCATAAAATGGCAAATATTTACGAAAAACAACAATTATGATTTATATATATGAAATTTTGAAATACCCCATTCTATAATTTCATATTAACTGAAATCTATTCGCAGTCAGTATTCTATCCAATTCAGAGTTTTATTAACAAATTTTATTTCTCAAAAATATTATTTTTTAGAAGTTATGGGATTACCAAAACCAGTTACCTATATTTTTTTTGAGGGATCTTTATATTGATATAAAAAATGGATGATCCAAATGAAGACAAAGAAATGGGTGATTTGTATCCGAAAGAAGTTCAAGAATTACTTGAAACTATTGTACAGAGTGATGACCCTCTGCAACATGCCAACTTTGATGTTGTTGATTATATAAACAAGCTATTCCCTACTGAGCAATCGCTCTCGAACATTGATGATGTTGTTGGGAATATTGAGAGCCAAATTCAAGGGTTAGATGAGGAAATACGGCACGCAGTTCACGCGCAAACCCACGCGGTTGCGGAGGGAGAAGAGGCTCTTGAAGAGGCCCAAAAATCTATTCAAGAACTTTTTGTGATGATTAAAAATATCAAAGATCGTGCTGAACAATCTGAAGAGACTGTAAAAGAAATAACTAGAGATATAAAACAATTAGACACTGCTAAACGTAATCTTACAAGTTCAATTACTACTCTTAACCATTTGCATATGTTAACCGGTGGGGTAGAAACATTACAAAGTCTTTCTCAAAAACGACGTTATGGCGAAGCTGCTAGTCTCTTAGAAGGTGTTTTAAATGTTATGGAACATTTCAAGAATTATCATTCGATCCCGGCTGTTAAAGATCTCGTTAATAAAGTTGATGATATCAAGTCGACTTTAACACAACAAATATTTGCTGATTTCGAGCATGCATTTGAAAACAAATCTGGTGGTCGTCCTAATGTCAACATTTCATTATTGAGTGAAGCATGCTTGGTGGCAAATGCACTTGGCGGGAACGTTAAAAACGAACTGATAAAAAAGTTTGTGAAAAGTCAATTAGCAGAATATAATGTTTTATTTGAAGCGTCACAAGATTGTGCGTGGCTTGATAAAATTGATCGCAGATATGCCTGGATCAAGCGTACTTTAATGGATTTTGAGGAACGATATGTAAAACTTTTTCCCCAAAACTGGGAGGTGTCTGAGAGCATTGCCGTTCAGTTTTGCTACATCACAAACAGAGAACTCGGTAATATTATGAAAACTCGTTCAAATGAAATTGATGTGAAGTTACTACTATTTGCAATTCAACGTACAACGAATTTCGAGACTCTGCTGAGTAAGCGGCTCTCTGGTGTCACTTTGAAGGAGGATAAAACTTCAAAAACCGCCACAAAAGAACCCGTTGACGATATAGATCCATCAAACCCATTTTATGAAGAAGTTGTAAAAGAAAAAATGGGTGATGGGAGTGCGGAAACAGCCAAAGAATCCAAGCCTGCACCAGCTAAATCGGACAACCCTTTTATGGGCCTCATATCTAAGTGTTTTGAATCACATCTTGATGTTTATATTCAATCACAAGACCGTAATCTTGCAGAACTTATTTCAAAGTTTCAACAAGATTTTCAAGACCATCAAGCCCAAGCTAAACAGTCTACTGCTGCTGGAGCTGCTATGCAAAGTGAAGTCTTACCCACATGCGCTGATTTATTCGTTTATTACAAAAAATGTATGGTTCAATGTTCTCAACTAAGCACAGGGGAACCAATGATCTCTTTAACTCATCTTTTCCAGAAATATCTCAAGGAATACGCCACAAAGTTACTTTCGAATAATTTGCCCAAGTTATCCGTCGCACCGGCTTCTGGTGTAAGTATGCCTGGTAATCTGACATTCTCATCAGTAACGAATCTGATTAAAGAGACGACCTCCAGTTTAAAGGAGAGTGGGTCATCAGAAACACATAAATTGAACGCCCTAGAATTATGTGTTACTTGTTCCATTTTATGCACTGCAGATTACTGCCTAGAAACCACCCAACAGCTTCAGGAAAAATTAAGACAAAAAGTGGATTCAAATTTGGTGAAAAAAGTTGATCTTTCAGGTGAATGCGATACATTTAGCACAGTAGTTACAAGCTGTATACAATTGCTCGTACATGATCTTATAGCTTCCTGTGATCCAGCTTTTTATGCCATGTCAAAAGTCTCCTGGATGTCAGTGGAGCAAGTAGGAGACCAAAGCAGCTATGTAACTGCAATAACATCACACGTCAAACAAACTGTACCACAAATACGAGATAATCTGTCATCCGTGCGAAAATATTTCACTCAATTTTGCATGAAGTTTGCGAATAATTTCATTCCCCGATTCGTCAGCTCTTTATACAAATGCAAACCTATTGGTACTGTTGGAACAGAACAACTTCTACTAGACACGCATTCTTTAAAAACCCTTCTTCTTGATCTGCCTTCAATTGGATCTCAAATCAGCAGGAAAGCGCCCTCGTCTTACACAAAAATCGTTATTAAAGGAATGACGAAAGCAGAAATGTTGCTAAAAGTAGTGATGTACCCTCACGACCCAGCAGATGCGTTTGTTGCAAACTACAGCCGATTGTTATCTTCTGCCGAAGCAGACACTTTCCAAAAAGTCTTAGAAATGAAAGGACTTAAACGTTCAGAACAAGCCCCTCTACTTGAAATATTCTGGAGGAAGCAACCTGTGCCAAATGCTGAAGTGGCAAATGTGCCACCAGGTGGCGCCACAAGTGCACCGATTTCGACGTCAATACTTGGCAGTTTTGCTGACCTTGATTCTAATTCGAGAATAAGAAAACTTGAAAAACTGATTAAAAAAAGGCTGTAACTTTTTCAAGGTTCATTGGGATTTCCCAGTTACCCATTGCTTTTCAAATATCTTATCTAATCATATTTATAATTTAGAAGCATGGCAATTTGCTTAATTCCTTTTTTTTAAATCCTATGGATGATTACTGAATTGAGTAGATTTCTATTCACTTCAATTCTAATATAAATATTGCCAATCATACCTTGAATATATCTCAAACAAAAATTATATTTGCCGAGAAATTTGCTGCTAGAGAGAGCAATTGACAATTGACGATTCTGGACATACTCTATAACACTTCATTCAAATCCAGATACATCGGTCAAAAAAAGTGATGTGCAGACCGACTAAGCGTCTGGGACTCAACTAATCAGACAATCGACAAAAAGGGTTGTCATCGGAAGAAAATTTTACCCAATGGGCAACATTTCATTATTAACATTTTGCTAGAATGTTGAAGAAGTGTATAAAAAAAGGTTTAAAATAACTATCAAATAACTATGTTGATGGTTTTGTATGATAAAAGAATTTGGTACAAACATTTTTTTTTAAAATACAGTTGTACGTAATTTCAGATTACTGGAATAATTTTTTTAGATATTTTTTTTTTTTGTTAATTGTTTTCCAAATTCCAGATTTATGTCAGATCTTAAAGCCTTTGACTTTGGCCTGCATTTGTATCATGATTTCTCTGCATATTATTCAGAATAGTCAAATGAGTGAAAGTGATTTCGTCCCCTCATCTTAGTTCTTATAAATAGTAACTATTAGGGAGTATATGAAACTGCACATTTCCATAGTCCATCCACTTAGGTATGTTTCTTCCTTATCTGTGTCAGTTGCACTCTTCACATATCTTTAGCTAGTTGAACTTTATTTATCCTATATTATCTGTACTTCATATTAAGATCAGTTTCATTATTTTATTTGATGTCCGTTGCTGTATCACTGATATTAATGGTGCTGTTATCTAGTTTTGCCATGTTTTGTTCTAATGTGCACAAAGCTTAGTGATCAAACATATTAATCCCGTGGTGTGTCAAAATTTTTTTGTTTGTTAAAATCTTATCATCATGGGAGGGAATGTTGGAGCAGGGTACTTTTCTTTTTTCATTTCATTTTGTGAGAAAATGACCATTATTATACACCAAATTATATTTAAAATTTGACATGAAACGTCAGCGCTGGAGAGAAAAGCAGAAATTTTGGATTTTAAATTCTCAATTTGATTTTCATGAACTGTTTGATTTTTGTTTGATTTTTAAACTCTTTTTTAAACCAATTCTTTCTACCCATTGCCTCTTATTCCTTTCACCCTTAGTGCATATTGTATTAAGGGAGAGATGAATAATTCAAATCAGGATATATGTATGAAACGTTTATGTTCACTTCAAAAAAATCGTTTCCTAGTGCAATTTGCGTGTAGTTGAATTATATCGGTATTATATAGTAAATAATGTGAATGTTTTTTTACAGTTTGTTCTAAGATGTAGGTTAATATAACATATACTAGTACAAAATTCTTCATTCCAATAGAAGATTAAAGTTCAAAAATGGTCCTTGCAACCTGAATTCATCTTTTGAAAAAACCTGGTTAAGCAAAAGAATGTCTGCAACTATGAAGAAAAAGACCGATTCAAAAAGTAATGAAGAGACTCGGCTTGCCAAACTGATACAACTGACAAAATCCAATGAATCTCTCAACTCAGGCCCTGCTAATGCTCCTGAAAAGTCACTTAATGGGTTGCATCCCAAACTCAATGCGGAGATTGAATTACTGGAATGGTTTGGAGGTGTTTATCACAGTGAGAGAAAATTTGCGCAACACAAAAACCGAGCAAGGTTTGGTGAACTTTTTACCAATTTAATCAAGTTCAGACTCACTCACACAGACTGGCCGCAACGTAACACTTTTGAATGTATATCAAGGTGTTTAATTTGTTTACGAATATTAATGAGGGACTCAAATTTTCAAAGAAAGTTTGTAGAAGTTGGCGGAATACCTGCATTAGCCGAGCAATATAGAATTGCTGCTGAATGTTATTTATCGCATTCAGAAAACTGTTTTCTAGTGGATGTATTGAGCAACATATCATTAATGCTGAAGAAACTAGCAGCAGCAGAGAGCAATAAAAATATTTTGATCGAAAATGATGTCCACCATATCACAACCCATTTACTTGATGCCACAGATACTTTCATTTTACAATGTGCCTTGTTAATTATGCTTGACTTGTCATCCAATCCAAAAGTTTGTGATTATGTTTCTTCGCTGTCGTATGTTGTTGAAAAACTTGTCCGGATTATAGAAGAATACGACAATAAATCTCAGGTCCATGCAGCGAATTTATTGCGCGGATTCTGCTCAAGTCGTAAAATCTGTGAACAGTTGATAATATTTGACTGTCTGCCTATTTTATTAAGTGTTCTGCATCATGGAAGTCAGTGTGTTCTTTTGTTACATATTGTATGGATTCTTGTGTTATTATGTAAAGATTCACAACATGTGAAGGACATACGATCTTTAGGTGGTATTCCCTTGCTTCTAAATCTGTTGCAGGACGATCGAACTTTGACTGTTGAGCGACATGAAGTAACAAGTGCTAACATGAGGACTGGACGAACTCAACCAGTTTTGACAGCAAGAAGTAGCAGTGGGGGGGACTCAACACCGGACTCTGAAGTGCTTGAGCATATTTTAAAGCTCAAAAGTGTTTGTTGCACTGCTCTTTCTGAGCTTAGTTTGGACAATGCTCAAACCGTAGTTGAGGGAAATGGTGTCTACACTATTGCCAAGTTGATTTTGCCAGAAGATCTACCTTCAAGTTGCGTTTCCTCTGGATTGCATTTACAATTAAATGCATTTCGAGCTCTGCGATTTCTGTTTTCAATGGAGCGCAACAGAAGGCTTTTTAAACGCTTGTTTCCAGCAGAAATGTTCCAAACCTTTATTGATATTGGACATTATGTAAGGAGCCAAGAGAGCTACCAACCATTAGTTGATGCTCTTAACAAATTAAGTGAAGAAGCGCTTGACCAAGTCAACGAGAATATTGATGAATTGAATCAGAATCGAACACCAAGACGATTTATTAAAGGCGTCTATGCTGTTATGGACTTGCTTGGGAGTGGAGCATTCGGTTCTGTTTACAAAGTCAAAAAAGAAAATGAGGAAAAAGCATTAGCGCTTAAAGAAGTCAGCATCTTTGTTGGTGGAAAAGAAAAAGGAGGAAAAAGCAGACAAAATAAACGAGAATTAGATGAAATCGTTCGTGAATTGACTATCATAAAAGAACAACTTCGCCATCCTAACATCGTTCGTTACTACAAAACGTTTCAAGAAAACGACAGATTGTATATTGAAATGGAGTTAATCGAAGGTGCTTCATTGCAGGAACACTTTAACGCTTTAATCGAGAAAAAACAAAATGGTATGGAAGAAGACAGAGTGTGGAGGGTGTTGATACAGCTCTGCCTTGCTTTGAGATACTTTGCACAAAGAAAAATGTATAGTTCATCGTGATTTAACACCGGGGAATATAATGCTCGGAGAAAATGACCATGTTACTATTACTGATTTTGGTCTTGCAAAACAGAAGCAAGACGAAAGCAAATTATACTCCGTGGTTGGTACTTTGTTGTACTCCTGCCCTGAGATTATCAAAAGTGAGCCGTATGGAGAGAAAGCAGATATTTGGGCTCTCGGTTGTATTTTGTATCAAATGACAACTTTAAAGCCACCTTTTCCTTCTGATAACATGCTCTCTTTAGCTAAGAAAATCGCTGAGGCTAAATTTGAAAAAGTGCCGGGCACAGGAGAGTTCGTTTCACAAATTAACTTTGCTGTGTGCAAGTGTCTGACCGCAGAACCGGATCAGAGGCCTGACATCATTGAAGTTGTTAGTGTGATTGCCGCACCAATGTTAAGATACACGGATAATGTTACAAAATTATATCACAAATCTGAGAGAAAATTAGAAAAGGAGAGACGACGCACACAAAGAAATTATCACGAAGCAAAACGTAACATGGAAAATTACAGAAGTTTATTCAAAGCATCACAAGAGAGCAATAATCGTATCCAGCGTAATTTCTCATTATCAAACGCTCATACTTTTACACAACAAGAGAAATTCTCAAGCTTCAATCCTAATGTAAGTTCCCCAGCTTTATTTACTCCCACAACTCCTCCGAACGGACATATGAGACAACGATCTGGAGATTCCTTAAGCCCCAGTTCCGATGTTTTCTCAGAAGCTTCTTCATCTGGTTATGCGAGTTTGATGGATGCTGTTCCACCTGATCCAAAACAACCACACCCACCTAAGCCACGCCCAAATTCCGCCAAAAATCAATCAGTGAAAAAACAGGATTTACCTTGTCGAGCTCTAAGTTTTGATATGTCTGAGCAAGGCACAACACGAGACGCACTTTTGAGTCGTGTTGGTACCGCGTCTCGAGGCAGACCCGGCTCTGCAAGCAATGCTGGTACTTTGACCATCTCACCAAGGAAAGTCCGACAAATAAATGATCCAGTGCAGACAATGTTACATCAGCTGCACAAAATTATATTTATTGATCAACTCCCCCCGACATCCGAAGTTAATTTTTGTCGAAGGATAATTTCAAGATACAAAAGGGCGTTGTTTTCACCTCAAAGTAGCTCAAATAGTCTTAAAGCTGAACTCAAAAAACTGCTCTCTGGCTCACAGGATTGTATCGATGTATTCCCTATGAATGACACATCATCTCTTGCTCGCCAGGCTACAGCGGAAGTCGCTGCTAAAGAGTTACCAGGCAACGGTGTAAATTCTGTGACATCCTCACCGACAGCAACTGGGGAAGAAGGAGTGACCTATTCGCAAATGTATACCATGATCGAAAAAGTTTTGTGCGAGTCTGGATATTATGATGTAACAAGGGTGAAGTGATTTATAGTCAATTTCAGTCCAAGTATTAAATGATCTCAGAAGAAGAATTGGAGATTGTAGCTGACTTTTTGTAGTGAATCAAAATAGCTTCAAAAGCACTGTGCGTGAATTTGTCATCTCCTCTGAACAAAATTGAATAATCATGTAGCAGAAAAAAAAATAGTTTACAGCCTTCATTAACAATCTGATGAATTAAAACTTAGTTAATAATAATAATGAAAGGATATCAACTATTCCTTTGAAATAATACTGTACCTCCTCTGCTCAATTTTAATACGTTATCTAACGGTTATCTTAATTAATGTGTCTTCGATGCCCTAAGTAGCATTGCTCTAAATATCCCTATCTTCTTGAAGTTGATGAATAGCAATAGGATAAAACCTCTCGAGAAATTTAAATCTTCTTTGAAATGGTCGAGCCCTGCCCTTCAGTTTGAAACTGTTAACTAATAATCATCAACGTGTATTCGATGCTTTAATAAGTAGCGTTACTCAAAATATTCATGATATCTTTTTGAATCAGTTTGACGAATTTTTCAGTCTTACCGTAATTATTGGAAAGCCTGCTCAAAGCAAAGTTACATATACTAGCGTTGAAATTTGTGCAGAATGCATCATGTTTTGTTGTAAGATGTGTATGTCTAGTACATTTGTTAGTGATCTTGAATTTATTAAAACAGAACCGCCAAGTATTAAGCCGAAGAGTATGTAACGAGTAATATATATGGTATGAGTACTTGGCCTCAACAAGCAACAGCACTCTGGTTTCGGGGGCTAGGAATGCTATTTTCGAATTCATGATTTGAATACAAATGGTCTAATTTAAATCATTTCGAATATTTTTTCATAAATTGGATAAAACGAATTAACCATTCTTTAATTTTACGATAATTATATAAACAATCTAATTGAAAAACAGTCGATTTGAAATCTTATGACTCAAAATTCAATTTGAAAATAAATACTTGAGAAAGTGGTAATATTATTTTGGACGACACCATTCCAGTTACACCCACCCTGCAGAATTGCACTGTGGTCTGTGGTTCCTAATATTTTCATATAATTTTCTGTCAACTTTATTTTCTGCTTTTGGTTTTCTTCATTATTTTTTAAAGGTTCCATCACTGTTAAATGTGTGCTTTTATATTTTAGTTGTTCAGTATTGTAGTCAATTGTGTTTTATTTTGTCATAATTAGAATTACCAGTTTGTTTATGATGTCACTATTTTCATATATTTTTATAATAATATTCTGACAAACTCCTCATTGTGAAGCGACAATCCATAATTATTGAATACAATTAATGCATCTTTTTATAGGTTTTTTTTTGGAAAATCAATTTTTTAGTTGGGAATTTTAAATTCCGGAATATTTCATATAGAAATAAGGAATGTTCCTTATTCCATACAATGTGCTTTATAGAACATTTTCTAGTCCATTCACTGCACTCAGTCGTAGTTTTATCTGGAATATTTTTCTAACTTGAGTGCAGTTGCTGACAATGTATTTTATTATAATTCTTTGCTGTTTAGGTGGCCATTAGTCGATTCCTTCTAGACGCTGCTTCTATCATTTGATTCGAGGGAAATTAAAATAATGTTTATTTAGTTTCTGTTCTGCCAATAAATACAAGAGGTTTGATAGTCTTTCTACATACATACACAAATTTATTTCTGTAACGTTTAATCTGACCAAGGTCAGACTTCCTCCGACAAGCATTTTCTTGTAATTCATGAAACTTCATACTTTTCCGATGCTTAAAAATGAATGCAAAATGAAAAGTTTCTGCAATGTTATTTTCATATACATGGTCGATTTTTTATATCATTGTGATCGAAACCAGGATTGTTCTCATAGTTTAGTTTAAATTGTGAGCATCGTCCAAATAGAATGTCACAAGCTTTGGAATAAATGAAATTGCTGATATTTGATCATAATATGCAGCAATGTCAAATTTTACATTGCAAAATTGGGCGTACTGTGAATCATAATTCATCGTTGGTAGAATCAATCCCAGAGCAATCAAAAAACCAAATTTCTTTTCATCTAAACTCTATAGAATACAGTACAAGACTATTTGTATAAGGACAATCCGAACCCAAATCCAACGAAACAATTATCTGTTCAGTGATGCATATTTTTTAAATATTGTGATGAAGAAGTTTATTTTGTTAAAAAGAAGACAATCCATTCACATTTTTCTAAATTAATTTGTATGTTTTATATTTATTACTATGCTTTGGTTATTTGTGAATAGTGACTTAATATTATATATTCCTGGGCAAAAAAATAAGCTTAAAATTGTTAAAAGGTTCATGTTTGATGCTGGTTTCAAAGGTGTTTGGAATTTAATAATTTTTTTTTTCAACATCTAAAAAATCCTGGCCTTGAAAAGATCTCATTCAAAAATGAACCCCAACATCAGATATTTAAACCCTTGCCAGTGATAATTTTGTGTTGCTGGCATATGATTCAATACCAGTTTTCAACCTTATTTACATATGAAGAAATTCAAACCCTCACTCCAAATATTCAACTCTAGCCCTGACACACAATACATTTCTGACTGACTTTGCTTTATATGTGCTTTTTTATGTGGCCTGTGTTTTTACCTTATCAGAATGCTGTATCTTGGGTTGTCCTTATTGTTTGGTTTAGTAAATGGTATTCAAAATTCTCCATGTGAAGCAATTAATATTTCAACATTCCAGATAAGGTTAGCTCAACCAGTTAAGTGTTGGGAATTCACTTGGAGGTACGCATCACTGACATCCTAGGTTCGAATCCTGTGAGGGATGATTATATGCGAGAGGTCTGCTGGACACCTTGCCGTTCCACAGTGATTCATGTAAGCAATGCTTACGACTTTCTACACCGACCAGGTCCATGCATAGAAAATACTTTAGCGGAAAACCTTCACTTCTGATTTGAAACTGGTATCTGCAGGAGAGGTCATGGTTCGACATATGGTTAAGCCATATTTTCAGCTTTGCTCTCCTGCAGAATAAAAATGAAATCCTACTCTATAAAGGAAATTGTTGATATTTGGTCAAATTTTTCCCACTTCCCAGCAAAGTCGTGATTTTAAGGCAAAGTTTTTCATCAAAATTAATTACTTTTGATCAAATTTCAAGAATACTTGCTATTCGAATGAGGATATTCCCAGAACCATGAATTATTTTTTGTTTTGCTCTATCATACCAATATTGTTGTTGTCAATTAATAATAAAAAGTGCTCTTGTTTATATGTTTGTTTTAGATGATAATCAATTAAAAAATTAAAATACAATCATGAATCTACTGTCTAGGTTCAAATCGTCTGGCCCGGCGAGGCGATTCGCTTTGTACGCTAAAGCTTCATTAAGAGTATCTGCCCCTTTTCTTCTATTTGGCGTTCTGGATGTGGTTGTAGTAATGGCCGTAAGCGAGCGTAAGTGGAAGACTGGTGTGACTCGTATAATCGATAAACCAAATTGGAGCGGTTACACACGGGAGCAAATTGATGAAATTGTAAAAGGACGAGAACAAATTGTTGGATCTTTGAAAGACTTGTGCGAAATGAAGCCTGGTGTTGCGAAAAATGACAAAGTTGCACAATTATTCGACGAAAATTGTGTATATGAAGATCCAATGATTAGATTGTTAGGAAGGGAAGAAATATTAAGGTAATATGGCTTCAATAGCAACATTTGTACACATTTTGCTAACAATTTGAAATATTTTCGTGATATTAACTTGATACTCCGATTTTAATTCCCTTACGACAATTCAAATGCATATATTTTGCGATCAAATTTGTGTGATATAACGTGTTCAAAATTCCATGACTTTTCATGACCACTTCAGTGAATCGCCTTGATCAAGCTTAATTGATACCAGCAGGCTATTTATGAGTGAAGCGTGCAGGGGATCGGGCGCGATGGCGTAGTGGTTAAACATGTTGGCATCGAAGGTTGAAGATTTCGGGTTTGAGTCCCAGCGAGTCGGGCTCATTAATCCATGCTCGCCATTCAACCCAGGGTGTAATAACGGGTAGTCGAACAGGAAAAGATCATATCTTTCCAGCAATTGTAAACTTGTCTGTCAATAAGTGGCTGATGTTACAGGGCCTTTGGCAGGGTGATCCACTCCAAGAAGTGGCTATAAAAAATAGATGGATATAAAATAATTTGCAATAATCCTTCCAATCTCTGGGTTATAGCCATTTTTAAAATATGATCTGATAATAACAAATACGTGTCCTAATATCTGCGAGTGTGCTATTGCTAGGGGTGACCAATATTGAATATATTATAATTCCGAAATCAAATTGAATAAGTTATATGAATCGAATTAAAACCTTAAAATAAGCAAGAAATACGGCGTGCCAGAAAATTGTCCAACACCAATATTTTTCGAACAGTAGTATATATATATATATATATATACGTTGATTTCAAATCATTGGAAGGAAAATTGAATAATTAATAAATTCACAAATCGTAAATCAAATATTTTGAACGCCCAACCTCTTACTATAAATCCCTCTATTTCTTTATGCAGTACATTTTCTATTTTCAGCATTTTCAACCATTTGCCAAATCATCTCGTAAAGTCTGAGTTTAAGGAGTATACACCATTACATTATAAAGATAAAATCATCATTAGAGCTCTACGGCATTCGTCACTTTTGCAGTATGGAGATGAACTAAAGTTGGATCCATTACACAGCAATATCGTTGTTCGTGTAACAAAAGAGGACAATAAAGACCAACAGAAAATTTCAAGTATTACTGATGAATGGAACTATGTTGCATTGATGCAGCCAGAGACCCATAATGCATATTTATTTGCTGGTTCTATAGCACGTGGCATGCGTCGTGTTAGTTATTTTTACGTCAAACCAGACAAATCTCTTTTCAATTTATTTATTATTTTTGACTGGAAAGGAAAATTATCAACTTTTTTAAACCAAAAATTGAAATACCTCACCAATAAAGAACTTGCAGAAACTGAGAAACCAAAGAAAATTATTAATGAATCTGGCAACCCTATTTTCAATGCAGGAGTATCAAGGGAGCCTAAATAAAATTTCTTAGTAAATTATGAATTAAGTTATATTTGTGATTTTATATATTTGTGAGTTCATGACCAAAATATTTGGTTTGAAATATTCGAATTATGAATTGTTTGATTCGGTTTTGTGCAACAATTCGAAATCAATAAATGATAGTTCTTGTGAATTTTCACGTAAATTATAAGCTGATAAAAAGGTGTCTTTGTTTCTTTACTATATGACCTCTGATTCAGTTTGGACAAATTATTCGATTCTATTCTGATGTTGAGCGTTAGCCACAGATGGACCACGCCTCATCGGCGTGATCCATCAGTGTCTCATCCTCAACAGAAGATAAGATTTCATTTCTATCCTACGAGAGACGAAAGCCAAGAATACAGCTCAATCATAAGGTGAACCACGGACTCTCATGTAGATACCAGTTTTGAATCGGGGGAAAATATTTTGGCTTATCATGTTTTTCATTTTTCCTGTGTGTGGACTTGGTTTGGGGAGGAATCCATAAGCAGTGCTTTCTTGAACCACCCTGCACTGTCGAGCCGTCCAGCAGACCTCTCGCTTATTATCATCATCCCTGACTGGATTCGAACTTGCGTCTTGCCGATCAAAGATGCGTACATTGAAGTGAATTCCCAATGCTTTACCGATTGAGTTATCGGGCACCCGTTTTTTTGCAGGCCTTCCCTGACGTGGTTGGGAATTATTAGTAAATTTTAGTTCCATTATGCTATTTAAATGGAGAATGTAAGAAAATTGTGATATCTGCAAAAATTCCTGTTGTAAAATTTGACATAAACCACTCGACAGGCAATATACGTTCGAAAGTACGGTGTGACTTTTGATTATTTTAATTTTGGAATATAATTGAGTGAAACATTTTAAAAATTGTTCAAACCAGATTATAACTTCTGCCTTATAGTTGCACACTTTAAAATGCCCTAACCTAATTTTGTTTGATGTTAGAGGCAACTGGAAGGAAACAAAAGGAGTGGTAGGTATTCATCCCAGTGCCCAGGGCAGATAGGTACTACGTATCACACTTAATTGTGGTGCTTCAGATCTCGTTAAAATATTTTCTACTTTAAAGTGCAGTTGCTGGTGCTACATTTTGAAATCGCTTTTTTTGGAACGCTTCTATTTATATGGAATTCCTCGCAAACTCATATTAATCTCCGTATTTACAACGTTGATGGAATGAACCCATGTTTCACTGTACGAAATTACAACATTTACAACCTTGTCTATTTATTGTGTTTGCCTTGTTTTTGTGTCCAAGCTTCCTATCCATTAAGGTGAACGTGATGTAGCAAACACTGCTAGGAGACAGCAGTGTTGATGACAGTTTGTTATATAACTGAAGAAAATTGGTAAGAAGTTCCAGGCACCCAAATGAAAAGAAAATTTTGTGATGGTCAGTATGACAGAACCTTTTCCTGGCTGAACAAAAACTAAAGTCACCATCTTCTGATTTTGAGGTTTTTTTGTGAAATTTTATTGCCATTGCAAGAAAAGACATCCTCTGGCAAATGAAATATCTCAACTTACTTCCAATGAAAGCCATTTGCTAGGCGTCTAAGTGGCACTTGCATTCTTCCCAGTCTGGTCACGGTTAAAAATAAATGTTTGTTTCTTCACCTAATCGTATTTAGCCATATATGAATACCGAGGGAGTAGCAATAGCAGATTATTCCCGTGGACAATTTCCCTCCTGAAAAAAGGTTGTGGTGCTGAACAACACAGGACTGCATGTAATCCAGAAGGAGTTACCATATTAGAAATGTAGGTGACCAAGTTTATCCCCATTTTTGTAATCAAAGCAAGAGAGACAGATTGTGGATTCTTATTTGTTAGCCCGTGGTTGCACCCGATAACATTTCATCATCACACAAGATTCCTCAAAAATATATATACTTCAAAAACAATGATTATATGGATATCACATCAAATTATGGATTATATTGAATCAAAGAGAACAGGCAAAAAAGCACTAGCATACGAATTAGTTTTGGCAAATAGAACTAAGTTAAACCATTTTTGACAGTTCAAAGGCAGTTGCTAAGAGCATATCGTGGAGCCTAACGCTGTGATTTATAAACAATTATTCATATACATCCAGATTTTTGCTACCTAGGTAAAACGCGCATCAAACAAGTAAATTAGATACCACTTTCAATTTGAAATTTACCGGTACTTGTTTCAACTTGATGGGTGAAAGGGTTGTGATTGCTTACAACGATAGCGAAACGTCATGGAAGTAGGAAACTAAGGTATCGTATTTACACGAAATATGAGAAACAGAAGTCGTTCTGCTTGTAATCGTATAAATGACACTAAATTGTTCAAATATCAAAAAGTTGAAAACATAACAAAATCCAGTGAAATTAAAAATATTAACAAGAAAAACATAATTTATCTAGTCGGCAATTTAATTAGGTAAAAATCAGTTGTGAAGGTAAAATGAAAAAAAAATTCTGCCTTGATTGCAATTGGTATCAGCAAAGGTATGATCTGTACCATTTATCGGTAAAATATTCAAACCAAATGTGCGATATTTATATCAAACAGAGCACTAGAATCTTATTTCATATTTTCAAACAAGTTTTCGTTAGATCATAGTCCAGCTTCACAGGAAAAGGTGGCATGATGTCATTAGGACTAAGATTTAGCAAAAACTTGTCTGAAAAAATGGAATAAGATTCATTAATATCCCACCTATTGGGGATGTTGTCATTCAAATAATCAAGCAGTCTATAATTCTGATTAAAAGTAGTTTAGTTTTTCGATTATTCTTGAATTGATTCATTTTGAAGTGAAATCAAGATATATGCCAAATTTATATTGTAAAATTTGACGTAAATCATGACTTTGCTGTAAAATGGGCAAAATATGCTCAAATATCAGCATTTTCGTTAATTTGAAATGTTGAATGAAGCAATATTCTATTTTTGAAGCGTATTTACTCGACTATAACGACAGCCCTCCTCCCAATCACTGTCCAAGTTTCGTGCTAATATTTAATCTTAGAACTGTAGAATGTACACCAGGTCATCTATTTCTTCTATGTCGTTCACTTCTCTGCTTCAATTGGTCTCTTGATATATACTCATCATTATCTGAACTGTTCATTTCTAAAATAAAATTCTTATTTATAATTTCCAATAAATTAGGATCAGATCTATGGATGTTGTTTTCTGGATTGCTAGGTATTCTATGGGATTCTGATTGAAATTTTTCTTAAAGCTCGAAAAAAGGAAGAAATGTCTTTTTGTGACAGTAGCAATGGTCACTTCATCTAGGGTCAAAGATCGTGTGTTCAGGTCCTGTGACCGTCACTCAGCCTAGGATGAAATGAACAAGTTATTCCTGTCAAAACCGAGAAAAGCATCAGGGCAGTTACCCTAGAGTCACGAGACTGAATAGTGCAGCTTTCTACCTTTTATGGCATGAAAAAAGCAGATGAAATAGCATTTTTATTTTTTTACACATAAGCGCTTCAACGGGTATTGAAGATTATTCAATATATTCCATGAAATTTCCATCCCTCAGAACTATTGAATTGATTGATAGAATTAGACTAAAATGCTCAAACTGCATTTTGACGCAGAAAAATGAAAGCGCATGTCTTTTAATCACACCCACACAGTCCAAATTTAGTTGAGACACCAAATCATCCAATACCGATCATACCTTCTGTTGTCTGAGCTTCTCTTTGCCGAGCTCGTCTCTCATCAATCATTTGTCGTATTCTTAATCTTGTCGATTCTTGTACACATGCGGGGGAGGTTTGTTGCATAGAAGTTTCAGCAGGAGTCTGCGAACTTACAGGATGGACTGATTGGGGAACACTGCTGTTGTGAATTTCGATGGGAACACTGCTTTCTCGCGCTGTCTCTCTATCTTGCAATAGATTCTGGAAACTGTCTCGACAGAAATCAACAAGTAACATAAGATAAACTCCAGATCTGACAAGACGCCTCAAGTCTTCCTGCATCTAAAAATACAAAAATCAGGGATTGGAAATTTCACCGAACCATTGTTCATTTCCAAACAAAGCGACACAAATTATAGGAAAATTTACCTAAACATTGATTACCACTCATGTGCTTTTAGAGTGTTTGGTTGAAGGTTAATAAACTGTGCAAAAACCTTCTAAAGTTTTAAATAAAATTACATGAAAGATGATTTAGATATACAAAGCAAAAAATATTTGCCAACCTGCCTCAACAAAAAGAAAGGACTACTTTCTTTTTCCCAGCACCGAATGCAATGAACTTGGGTATCACATGAAACAATCATGTTTTCATAATAATCCATTTTGAATGGCTCATCCTAGGTGATACCATACGCCACCAGCAGAGACCACCCAATTTACCCAGCAGAGTCACCTTATTTACCCAGCAGACATCACTCAATTTTAAAATATTCTAATAAAAAGCAGGAAACGAACCTTTATTGTTTGATCAGGCTTCACATCTGTTTTCCCCAATAATTCTGTATCATATTTCTGTAGACATAATTCACATTTTGAGATGTCCGCACCTGAAGAAATGGATAAAAAATTTGGTTTGTTTCCCTCCCGAATTTTCTCTTTTGGCTAAAACATGATGTACCAACAGAGTATAAAGCACATAAATAACAAAAATATAAGATTCTACTACTGCGCACTGACG
Organism: Styela plicata; assembly: GCA_963675895.2. Classification (NCBI taxonomy): domain Eukaryota; kingdom Metazoa; phylum Chordata; class Ascidiacea; order Stolidobranchia; family Styelidae; genus Styela; species Styela plicata. Next base: position 20,145,247 of record OZ023144.1, on the reverse strand, counting down.
ACAGAACCGGGGACATGCTCCCCTAGGTTTTTTGAGAAGGAGTGACAGTCCCTGCTAAGATCTTGTATATATTTTAAAATCTCATCATAATGAGCAAAATCTTGACACGCGTTCGACGCAACATAGCTTTTGTATATGGTTTGGGTTTTTTCTCCCAAAATGATGATTTCTCGAATCACAGGTTGAAATTTTTTTACACGTCTTCACAGCACAATTATCTTTAGGACAAAAAAGAACATTTCAATTTTCATTTTGTAAATTCCTCCCACTAAGATTTCAAATTTTCTTCGTTTCTGCTATTGTGCTAACTAACTATAACAAATAAAAATAATCTAACCTGAAGCTTTCTTAGTTTTTCTCCATTGTTGTAGGCACAGGTGATGAACATATCTCAGTGATCCTGTACAACTGCATGGTGTAACGAGTTGATTTCCGAGAGAATCCTCATCAGATTGACAGATTCGACAAATTATAATTTCTGCGTTTAAAATCAAATTGTTGATTCTAATATATAAATGTGTTTGCTACAAGCAACATGGTTGGGGATAGTCCTCTAATTTTAGTTTCTTTATTCAGTGGTAACAAAAAAAAACCAGAATGACTAGGGTTGCCACATTCACATACAATTATTTTCGGACTGAGTCTAAATCAGAAATTTTATTTTGTCAAGTATGAGCCACCGATGAACCGAGTTTCAGCAGCTTCCTGCGGCAGAGGAAAGCAGAGAATACGGCATAACAATATGGCGAACCTCATCTCATGCAGATACCAATTCCGAATCAGGGATAAAAGTTTTTTGGCTTATCGTATTTTCTCAATTTCAGTTCTGCATCGGGGGTGAAGGTTTTTTCGGTTTATCATATTTTTTCAATTTTTGCTATGCATGAACTTGGTTGATGGAAGAAGTGAACCACCGTGTGTCGTCAAGGCGTCCAGCAGACCTCTCACATATAATTCTCTATCATGGGATTCGAACGTAGGACATCAGTGATGCGTAGCTCGAAGCCAAAAGGCAAATGGTCAAGTGATCAAAACTTTCGAAATATATATAAAACCATAACATTTCTGATAAATTATTTAGCCAAAAACTTTGTGTTTAATCATCTGAATCGATTTGAATCTGAAGATGACAACACTACTTAGGACTTTATCATTCTTTTATGAAATATATTTAAGATAGTATTGTTTCATGGGCAAATAAATTCACCAGCTAATTGTTTAAAAAGTCTGAATAGCAAATAATTAGTTTATCAATCAAGCTCACCAGGCTCTTTCTTTGCAGGTGGAATGAGTTCTGAAACTTGAAACTGTGATGAATGATAAACATCTTCATGATTCGTGTGAGGTACAAAAGCTGTGTTATTTTTCAGCTCCTAAAAATAAGTAAAACGTAAATGTAGGATAGGATATCATTTTTATCCTGCGGGAAAGGAAAGCCAAGAATACAGCTTAACCATATGGCGAACCATACCATTGCCTTTGCAGATACCAGTTCCGAATCGGGGTGGAGGTTTTTGATTATCGTATTTCTCATTTTTTACATGAACATGAACCACTGTGCACCGGCAAGGTGTCCAGCAGACCATTTGCACATAATCATCATCCCTCACAGGTTTCGAACCTGCGTCCTGACTATCAGAGATATTTAGCTTGAAGCGTATTCCCAACACTTTACCGATTGAGCTAACCGGGCAACCCAAACGTAATGACTATGTAAAACATAGAGCGTCCCTATTTTTTGGAATCGTCCAGAGCAGACATTACTCTCTGCACTATATTATAGTGATCGGTTCTGAAGGATTTGTAGTGTTATCCACTTACAATACATTTTTTTCACTACATTTTGTAGTAGCACACTTAGGCCTTGCTCTGAGCGATCTCCAATAACATAAAAAGCTCAGACTACTTTTTCTTCAAAGTGACGAAAAGGCTGAACTGCTGAACATACTTTCATCGAATTATTGGCTAAAAGTGAAACCCATTTTGGATTTTCTACTCCATGCAATTGGCCTTTTTTAATGGAACTAGGATATTAGTAAAAATAGAAAATACTGAATAAGCAGACTAGATTCTACCGGAGTTGAAGAAGAACTGCCAGATAAATTCTCGAAAGAAATTTTCTTTGTTCCGTTATCTATCATTCGTCTCATTGCTTTATTATATTGCTTCCTTTTTGTGTCAATTTTAGGCAAACTTTCAGGAGTCGGACTAGAAGGTGAGGAAATATTTCCAATTCCCAAAATCCATGATCTTCGTTCTTTTTCTCCATTTCGTACAAAATCACTCAGGTCTTGTGACTTTTCATTTTTTTCTTCAAGTTTCTTCTGCCTTGTTTCTTCCTGCAAATAAACGGAAAACATCAATTTGAGTCTGCTTGTGTCAACAGCGGAATGTCTTACTTAACTGTTTCAATTAGGGTATTTAGGGTATCTTGTCAGAAAAGCACATTACAGGATAAATGGGATATCATTTTATCCTGCGGGAGAGGGAAGCCGAGAATACAGCTTAACCATATGGCAAACCAAGACCTCACTCAAGAATACCAGTTTCGAATCAGGGTGAAGGTTTTCGGATTAACGCATTTGTCATGTTTTTTCTGTGCATGGACATGGTGAGTGGAGGAAGCCATAAGCAGCGCTTACGTGAACCACCGTGCACTGGAGATGCGTTCAGCAGACCTCTCGCATATAATCATCATCCCTCACAGGACTCGAACCTGCGTCATGACGATCACAGATGCATAGCTCGAAGCGTATATAGGCCTACAGAAATGGAACAGACAGCAATAGTTCAAATCCTATATTCATAAAGCGATAACAAACTATCTGCGTGTTCCGCATTCCGAAAAAAAACGTTCCAGTCTAAAGTTAAATAGGTAACTTACCGTACGTACGGTACGGTATAAGTTACCGGTAGTAAGCCTACGGTAAACCAACCGTTTGCAGTCTTCGTCGCTCTCTTCTGCTTTCCTCTATTACTCTTCTACGTTTAACTTTACTTTGGACTTTCAACTTCGATTCTTTTTCTTTTGATAAGGGATTATAGGTTGCTAATTTACCACTCCTTTCCATTTTGCATAGCTCCGCCCGTCTGCTCAAAACAAACATTATTTTGCCTGCGTAGGCACGTTGCTAGGCAACATTTCTGGCCGTCAATCATCTTAATCATAAAACAGTGAATTTTAATTTGATCCTATTGCTATACAGATGTATAAATTAAAAAAAAATATTTTTTCAACCTATTAATTTATTTTTACAACAGAAGTTATGTTCAACATTATTTTAAAAATAATATTACCTGGCAAATCGCTCTCTACCGCCGATTCAAAAGCATTTCCGCTCTGGTTCCTTTCGCATTGATCATTGGGTGTGGCGAAGGCGTGTTACTACTTCAACTGCAATCTCCGTGAATTTCATCAGTTGCATTTTGGACTCGTTGACATTGGCGCTTTTGTAGACTGGCCTGCTCTGTTTTTAATAGCTTCTGTATTTTGTAATTTCTGGCAGAGAAGCATCGAGCACCAGCAATCGCAGAATGGGTTCACCTGGAACTCCTCCTTTCAAATTAGGAGGATCGAAATATAGCCAAGTAAGTTAAGTTTTTATTTCACAAAAAAAAAAAAAACTTTAATTGATTGCACGTTTGCCGCCAGATTTCACTTACGGGTATCTGTTTGCTGTTAGCCCTAATTTTAAATGCTATGTGGATATCCCAACATTGTTAAAAAGCTCAATATCAATATTTCTGTGGTTTAATATTATTATGCTGCTTAACCTAGGCCTACTTAAAGCTACCGTACTTTTTCAAATCACTTTCAGCGGGATTCTCGCTTCCTTAAGGTCTGATACACAACAAGTTCTGTGAAAGCAATGTTCTTTTATGCCTTGATCACCAGACCACGTTTAATATTTTTTAATAGCATGCCAGATTAAATCTATTATAATAAATTCAATTTGCTGAAGATTCAATCATTTTTGAAGGTATGTCACCCACTTCCATAACCTTTACTAGTCTATTTCCTCATGATTAATGCTGTTAATTTTTCAGGACACATTTTCTGGTCGATTGAGGCATTTTCTTGATGTCATTGATCCTCGTACTTTATTCACTCCACAATTGGAAGTCGAAAGATGTGTTCGAATGTTACAACAATATAAAGATGGAAATAAAGAAGGTTGGAAAGATGAAGAATTATGGAAAGCACAGAAAATTAAGCAAGTATGTTAAACATGCTTCTCCAAATATGTGAATCTCTTTGTGTAGTAGAAATGCCCAATTTTTCACCTTTTATTGAGATCAAGCCACAAACAGATGGGAGTGCCCTTGAGCGAGGCACGTTAATGCACAGCCTTGGGCGACGCTCGATAACCTTACTGGTTCTTCATTTGTTCCGTGCTGGATGGAATGGAAAACATGAAAGATAAATCTCATAGCCAGATATAATTATGAAAGTTGGTAGTTGTGAAATAAGATTCATTCATTTTAACTGTGATAAAATACTTTCATCATGAGATGGTCTTGGGATGTTGTTCACACATACTTAACCAAGGCTCGATAATGCTCTTTCTTGTTTGTCCTATCAGGCCAGTTTGGACCTGGCAGCAGGTCCGTTTTTTGTGGGCAAGAGACAACGAACTTAGTCTATGAATCTATCAATGCAAAGAGCAATCTTCTGATTATTTTGTCAGGCTGAGATTGGCATTGCCTGATCATAGTATGGACTAAAACTTATTTGTGTTCTATCACAAATTAAATTGATATATTTGCTTTTGCAAATAATGTATGTTTTTTTACAAATGTGAAATAATTCATTTTACGCTTAGGCAATCATCCATCCGGACACAGGAAAGAAGATCCTGATGCCTTTTCGAATGTCAGGATTCGTACCATTTGGAACTCCTATCGTAGCTGGGTTGTTGATTCCAGGACAGTCTATGCCAGCCACTGTGTTTTGGCAATGGTTGAACCAAAGTCATAATGCTTGTACTAATTACTGCAATAGGAATGCTACAAAGGTTTGTACCAGGGCGACAGAATTTTCGTTTTTATTTCCTTAGTCATAGCAGTATTGAGTATTGATGGTTATGAACTATTTGGCTACAACCATCCCACCCCAAAAAAATTGGATCTTCTAATCACATATATATTACCTATTTGCTAAATTTTCTTCTGATAGAACCCATTTTCTTTGGGTGTCTGAGTAGCTGGCATTCTGCCAGTCTAGTTGGTACATATATGAATATATTCCAGGAGCTTCGTGACTTTAAGTGTCCAAACCTTGCTATTTTTCTGGGGAATCAATTGCTTTGAAACACACAACTACACAACTCTACTTTCACATGCTGGTTGATAATTTTTCCTGGGTAACTCCGCATCATTATGGAGAAGTAACCCCAACTCATTATGAATTTTTTTTATTCAAATTTGCCTGTTTAAATTTAATTTTTTTTTTAGTAATTTTTTCTTGCAATTTTCCGTAGAACACTGCTACATTCGTAACATCGCAATGTTAAGTCACATACTTGCCGTATGTTAAATAAACAAATATTGATTTAAATTCTATAGATTAATTTGTTCGAATATGGGCCAGCTTCATCTTTTTGGTTTTGGGCAAATTGTGGTCTTGTTTTGAATGTATTTTTTAAAAAACATTATTTTGACTTTGTTTGCTGTTATTGCTGGAAGTACTCATTTGAAGTTAAGCATTTTGTAAATATATATTCGATTCGATTCTGAAACCAAATGATGTATTCAGTTTTGACCACCCCTACATGCCGGCCATATTTCGAATTAGTATTCTGTTGTTATTCGTTGTATTTTATCCCTTAGCAGATTATATATTATTTTCACACTTCTTATTTCCTGTACCAATCAATATTTTATTCAACAGGAAACATCTATGAAAGATTTCCTGCTGGGATACACAGGAGCAGTTACAAGCGCAGTATCAATAGCTGTGGGCTTGAATGTTTTAGTTAAGAAATCAGCTGGTCTTAGTCCTGCGAAACGATTATTGATTCAAAGATTCATTCCATTTCCTGCTGTTGGTGAGTTATCATCTAGCATGAAGATTAATTAAACTCAAACTCTAACTTTAAACAACTATGTACATGTACAAGAAAATCTCTCAGTTAAAACAGTTAAGCAAAAACCTCAATTCCCAACTTGGAAACGATATCTGCACAAAAGGGGTCGTTGTTCACCATATTATCAGCTTTCTTTTCTCCTCTCGCAAGATAAAAATGAAATCCTGTCATATTTTAAGATTTTAATGCTTATATACAATGAATGATTTTTATAAATATGGCATAGAAGTTTGACTGTATTCAGATAAAAATTACATAGTTTATACTAAATTTCAATTCAAAGAGTTGTGAATGGAGGTCAAATTTGAAAGAAATACTAACAGTTATGAACATAGCGAGTAACCAGGGTTATGTCTGCTTTCGGAATTTCTAAGAGCAACTTCTATAAAAAAAAGTCTTTATGTTGAATGAATATATATAGGAGGTTAATATTGTTCTATAGCAATTTCCATCCTTCTCTCCCAGCTACAGCAAGTGTGTGCAATATTCTCCTCATGAGGCATCGTGAACTCAGCACAGGGATAGAAGTCACAAATAAAGAAGGAAAAGTCGTTGGAGTGTCAAAGGTCGCAGCTAAAAAAGCGTTGAAGGAAACTGCGGCTACGAGAGCGGTTCTACCTGCACCTATTTTAATCATTCCACCTATTGTGATGTCATTTGTAGAAAAGTAAGTACCGGGTACATCGACGTATATTTATGAAAATGTCCTCAAAATTTATTTTTTTAGCCACTTCTTGGAGTGGTTCACCCTGACCAAGGCCTTGTGCCAGAGGCCACTTTTAGACAGACAGGGTTAGAGTTTCCGAATCGGGGTGAAGTTTTGGCTTAACATTTTACTCATATTTCATGGACATTGTTGGTGAAGGAAGCCTTAAGAAACGGTTACGTGAACCGCTATGCATGGGCGAGGCATCCAGAAGACTTCTCACATAAAATCATCCTTTATTGGGGTTCGAACCCAGGATGTTAGAGATGCGTAGCTCGAAGGGTGTTCTCGGCGCTTTACTGATTGAGCTAACCGGGCACCCTGTAAATATACAACAATATTTAACTAATTCCTTGGGGTTCCTTTTACCTATTTCCTGTGTAATCCAGTATTGATTCCTTCCAATCTACTATATTGAGTTTCCTATGAGAAGATACAAAAATTTTAGAATCTCGCAAATTGCAACGATTTTGCAAGCCTGTACAAATATCCCAAAAGCCACAGGAGATCATAGATATATTACAAAAACACAGTTTGTAAAATAAATATAATATATATAATAAATATAATATATATATATATAAAATAAATATAATATAAATATTATTTATGGTTTATCCTGCGATATTTATTTACCTTCAATAAAATAAGAAGGCTATTTTTTTTACAATGATGCTCTTATCTATTTATTTTGTTCTAGAACGAGGTGGTTCAAAAGATATCCAAGATTAAATCTTCCAATACAAGTATTAGTTGTCTCCATATCATTCGGGCTTGCTCTTCCAGTCGCAATTGCAATGTTTCCACAAATATCAAGGGTACTATTTTTTATTTAATCTTTTATTTATTTTTGGTGGAGTAGTGATCTAGTTCAATCAAGCTTGAGCTGGTTATCGTAGTTTCATGACTAGCCGTGGCCAACAAGAATATCTTTTGGTTTTAGAATCGAATCGAATAATTTTCCCGAATCGAATATTCAAATCGTCTAATAAACAAACAAAAACATTCTTTTATCAACCCGTAATTTACGTGAAAATTCACACTTGTTTATGAAAAAATTTAAAATTATCATTTTGTTGATTTCGAATTGTGGTGAAGTTGAATCGAATAATTTATGATTTGAATATTTTGGACAGCCCGGCCATGACTTAATCATATTTGGAAACCTATGGTCTACAACAAGCCTGAGTGAGGCTGATACACCGCTGCTCAGACAACCGAAGAAAATGAGTTCCACCGGAAGAAAATCGAGCAAACTGGCAATATTCCATGATATATTTGTGGCTAGAAGATCATTTTTTTTGGATGAAGTGGTCTAGTTGCTGCCAATCTGTATAAAAATAGTTCATAACCATCAATACTGCTATGAAATAGCAGTGTTGATGGTTGTGAAGTTATTTTTGTCCATCAGGAATAAATGATACAACATTCGGACACGGGAAGAAAATCAAGATTCTGCCTCCCTGGTCTGAGCCTACGCAAGTCTTTTCTTCACTAGGTTCGTGAGCGGGATATCTGTGGACCTGAGTCCAAGATATTCAGTCTGTTAAACTAAGGTACTATGCACTAACCCATCGTGCCCGACAAATTTATAGGAGTCAATATTCTTCGTATCTTAGAAATGATAAAATGATTTTTTAATTGTCTTACTAATATGATTATCAACATTTTGAATCAATCTAATTCAGCCATAGCAAACAGTAGCATGTAAGTTTCTGGAAACTGCAAGAGAACCAGACTCTCTCTCCCTGTGCCTTTAGCTCTTTTGTGATGATTTTCTTTTGTATTTTGTTATAAAAATAGTGCCAAGCTCACTCGACATGCATTTAGAGATTAAAAGTCGCAGACTATAAAAATAATACAAGAGCAGACAATACAAATATTTGATCTTGTTTTTTGTGTTTGTTCACTGATAAGGGTTTTATAAATAGATGATCTATTTATTTTATGGCAATTGACCTAGCCCTTACATCAAGGGCATGCAAAAATAGTAATTTGATAGATATGATATGATTAGTTTCAAGGTATTCCCGAGTGCCATAGGAGTTGACTAAAGGGAAACAGAAAAGTGGAAATGATTTTGCTATCACCCAGGGCATATACCACTCACTGCAATTTGCCATAGCGGTTGCAATTTAGCATAGCGGTTCAAGTTCCGTCTGGGATGTTATCTGCTTTGAGTGCAGATCATGTGTTAGCTGTTTACGATTGAGTGGCCGTTGGTTGGTTTCTTTTGAGCACTTGTTTACAGCTTTGCTTTAGAGTGAATTTTAATAAAAAAAATGGCCAAATTGTCTGGGATTTTGATTGAAATATATTCAATGTTTTGATTGTGCCACATCAAGCAGAAAAATCATGTTTTATGCAAAATGTTACGCCTCAAAATTTGACAGAAATCGGATTATAATGTACGTGGTACAATTTGCATTTTCAATAAAATTCTTTGTAATAAATCTAATGATAATCGAACTATCTCTGTGTCTATGTCCAAGATAATCATCACGGCATCATACAGAAAATTAATTGGATTTGTCAAATAATATTACGAATATATTTTCCTTCAGATAAAAGTCAAAGATTTGGAGAAAGAGATACAAGAAAACACATCTTTGGAAACAGTATATTATAACAAGGGTCTATGATATAGTTCTATTGAAATCATCCAGTATTGAGAGCAAAGAAGAGGTTGATGACTTCACCATTGCAGTGCATTTCGTTATCAACCAATTATGTTTAGCTTCTTTTTTTTCACTGAAAGTGCAGACGTTACCACAATTTGTCGTAGCTCTTTGACATATAAACTGTCATTATTTCTCCAATTTTAGATTCTTCTTACTTATAACTTTACTTAAGAGTGAGTTTCAGTATAAAAAGTATTCACAATCCGTAATCACCGGCCTAATTCCACTTTAATTTTGTCAATCATTCTGTGCAATGCTTAATATGCACCCTTGCATTACCCTTTTTGCAAAGTCTTATCAGTTTTTATCTTCATTTTATGTAATGTGGCAATTTTAATATTTGAGTCTTTAGTCAATTCTGAAAATTTCAGAAATTTGAAGTTTTCAGAAATTTGTTATGCATCGCCGTTTTAAGTAGATTATCAGGATTCATTATCCAATATTTTATACTATGTTCTAAAATTGTGCAAGCTAAAACATTTGATTTATTATTTTGATTTTTGAATCCTGTGAAGGATGATTATGCTTGAGGTTTGTTAGACACCTTACCGGTGCACGTTGGTTCACACGACCGCTGATAAAGCCTTCGCTCATCAAACATGTCCATGTACTTCACTCCTGACTTGGAACTGATACCTGCACATGAAGTGTTTGCCAGGTGGTTTTGCTGTACTTTCAACTTTCCTCTGCGGCAGGATGAAAACGAAATCATATTATATATATATATATATACACATTATATATATAATAATATAGCAAACAATTCGAAAATATTATAAAAAAGACTCTGATATCGTCTTTTTGGGATATTTTCTGTGGATGTTTTTGTATCATATGGCTTAATTATTGCCTGCTTGAGCTGCTTTTTTTCTAAATTGCAGTCAGTTATAGCAATTTCTGCAAAATGATTTTTTTGCGTTCTTAGTGTTTTGCAATGGTGCTATAACTTTGCTTTATGTATGAACAACATTATTTTTCATTTGCATTAATTGAGGGTGGCTTGGTGCCACATCAAAAAGGATTGCTGCATTTAGATATATCGCAGATTGAATTACTCTGATTTGAGTGTCTGCAAGTTCAGCTTGTAAATCCATGACCACCACTCAACCACTCAGAATGAATGGGTCAAATGAAAATTCTATCTTTGAATCCAATTTTCTGAACAGGGAAAATCCAAAAATAACCACTATTTTATCACCTACGATTTTGGTGTATGTGAAATTGGAACATGTCTGATGGTATTTTACTCAAAACCTTAGTGGAATCAACACAATCTTGAATTTAAGAAATGGTATCCTTACTTTATATTATTACTCACTTTAAAAATAAAATGATCCTGTTCAAAATATGTACTGAAAGTGGTTTTTGAATTCTGCCTGTAAAACTCCTAAACGCTCTTCCTTTTGTGCTGAAAGCAAAGATTGGTCTGTTTTATGCTCTTATTGAGTTACTCATTTTGAGTGCTTCGAAAGTACGCATAGTTTTAAGTGTTCCAAGAATAAAAGAATGATTTTAAGTGTTGATATGATACGAAATGTACAGATAATTGAAATCTTCCATTTTTCATTGCACTTTAACCTTTATCACACAATTTTTAATATTATGATAATTTGCTCAGCTTATTGCAAGGAATTTTTAAATATATATTTTGTGCCTATTCTACTATCACAATAATGCAAATATATTATCTGCAATAAATCTTATTGGTGATAAGTGGGCGATTTGAACAGGGTTTGGGAGGTTTGCTAGGATTGCTGTGCAACACCGTCAAGGCTAGCGCCGAGCTCGTACATTTCACTATGAACTTTTCATGTTTGTAAATTGTAGTTATGATTCTAATCTGCCAGTGAATGTAAGTCCTTGACTTACTGTTTACCCAATTTTTGTTTATGCATTGCTTCCTTTGCTTAGTGTTGATACGCTCCAGTCTGCCAGGCCAAAACGGAGTAGCGCTGTGGAGACGGGAAATCCTCGCTCACCACTCATAAAAACCTACGATATGCGTGGATTGCAATTTGCATCTTAGCAGACATAAATTTGCTGCAAATTTTCTGCTGAGTCACCCTGCTCGCTAGCGCCACTTTTTAAATATTTTGTCTTGGTCTGCAGGCAGGATGGTTTTTGTTACGCACATTTGTAACAGGTTTCTCCCCCTGTAAAGGTATCCTGCCCATCACGAGCAAATGCAGTTGACTCTTTCGAGTTTTCTGATCCCACCTATTCTTGTATTTTCCGTTTTAATATCTTACTTTATGTATGTGTTTTTGCTCGAATGATTCAAATATGATTTGATTGATTGATACCAGTTTCGGGAGACTCGAGTTGATGACTTGATTCAAGTCACCTTTACTGTAGTCGTTTTGGCTAAATAACTCGACTGGACAAAATGCAGATGTGCATTGACTCGGGACTTGATCTTTTCATATTACGTTTTCTGGTGGTGCCCGGTTAGCTCAATCGGTAGAGCGTTGGGATACGCTTCGAGCTTCGCATCTCTGATTGTCATGACGCAGGTTCGAATCCCTTGAGGCATGATGATTATATGCGAGAGGTCTGCTGGACGCCTCGCCAGGGCACGGTAGTTCAGGCGCCTTTTACGGATTCCTCCACCAACCAGGTCCATGCAAAGGGAAAATGAGAAATATGATAATCAAAAATCTTCACCCGATTCGGAACTGGTATCTGCACGAGAGGTCGTGGTTCGCCATATGGTTAAGCTGTATTCTCGGCTTTCATCTCCCGTAGGATAAAAATGATATCCTATCCCAATGTTGTTGATTCATCAGAGAAGAAAACGTGTCTCCCGGGGAGAAGTAAAACGCATAATGTCCCCTACTGCGAAAGCGGTGTTCGTCTGCCCTATTAATGATCACATGATGAATCTTGGGTTGTTATAACGCGAGTAGTGGTAAATTAATCTGTCATTGCTGTCGAATAGCTTTAAAAATCGACTTGCGACTCGTAACAGCATGATTCGACTTAACTTGGGACTTGAAAGAACAGTGACTCGACTGGAGACTTCAAATTTTGGTAAGACTCCACTCGCAACTCGCGTGTTTCTCGACTCGACTCGGGACATAAAGTGAAGTGACTTGTTCTCAACACTACTTGACACCACGTTGGTTCGATCACGGCTTCTTCCACGAAAAAATTCTTCAAAGGGCCTCACAGGAACCTCCACCCTCGAATTGTAACTGCAGGAGATGTTCTGGTCCGCTATGTGGTTAAGCTGTATTAACTCTTTTTCTCTACAGTATAGGATAAAAATTAAATCTCATCCGAAAAAATTCATTTTCGAATCTACTTTACATTGTAAAGTAGCATAAATATTGAATGCCCAATTTTTTTCATTGATAGAAATTTTTTCATTCGAGTTTGCTCTGTGCAAAGCTTTAAAGCTGCACGGCCTGTACAAAATCTAGTAGCGGTCATTTAAAACCAATGCGAAATGTGGTACCAGTAACTGCACTCGAGGCATCGGCGAAAAACATCCCAAACATAACTGAACACCTACAGTGAATTAGTTGAAGAAGTATCTGCTCTGGGTGATGGCAGAATAAAAATGTTTTTATGGGCTCGAGGATGGCGCCGATGAAGAATTGTGAGATATTTCGGAGAAAAAAGTGTCTTTAAATCATATTTAATCACAAAACCGTTCCATAGAATAATAGGAGTCTTATATGTATTGGATTCTTGAAAATGTAAAATTTGCTTATCAACACAAACTATTCTCGTATACGTGTTTAAGATCTGTCAAAAGTGAAGAAAAATGCAACGAATCTATTTACTCTCTTCAAGTGAGACACAATTTCAAAAAAAACTTGCAAAATTCCGTGTTCCAGATCCGCACAATATGTATATAAATATCTAAACTGTCCCAACAGGTAGAGGAAAAGTCATAAATTTAAAAGTCTCATAAGGAAATATACTGCCCATGGCGACGGACCTGCACGAAATACTGCACTGCACGAAATATATAGTAATAGTATGTTCGTTCCATCAGACCTCAAGAAAGAACCAAATATCAATCACGCGTCCATTCAATATGAATGTATTATAAAAATCATATAAAAAGCAAAGAGCAAAGTTGTTAAAGATAAGGCTCAGTACATCAAAGCTGTAATATCAACATTACTATCACAACTTTCACCGACTACTTATTCGTTGTGTAGGCACCGACGGGAGGGGTGGGGGTACTTGCTCCCACCCTAAAAATTCGAATTAAAAAAAAATATTTTCAAAATAAGCAAAATTTTCACAACCATGTCTGTAGTTTTTGTCCCAAAATGTCGTAATTTATCAACAAAAAAACGCAAATAAGAATTTTGATAAATTGTGCTTTGAATCAGTGAATCTAATTGCCCAGCCCTAGTTTAGTACACAAATAGGGTTTGCACTTTCACCCCCGAAAGACGAACCACCGTATTTTAATAAGGGGTGCGTCAATGCATCGTCTAGTATGTTTCGAATATCGGTAACCAGTTAAAATAATATTGTCAGATTATCGTTTGTTAAGTATGAGTCACTGATGGATCGCGCCGTAGAGGTTTTGGAACGATATTTTAAAGCATAATTACGCTAGACCCAAATTGGCACCATATTATTAGTTGACTAGTACCGGAACAACAGATAAAAAAAATATTATCTTGAAAATTTCCACACTTCACGTCGGATTCCGTCAAAGACAACACAAGATGATAAGCTAGACAGCAGAAGCGATTGAGCGGTTGATTCTTCTCATGGGAACATACTCTCGGAGTAGAAATTGGCAGTGATGGATGGATCGAAATCCGAACCTGGAAAACAAATTTTTTGTAATTAGTTTTTAACCTGAGTTAGAGTGGTTAGGATGGTCGACTTCAAGTAAATCTATAAAGTTTAAGAAGTGGTGGATGGTTTTATTATCGATTGCACTCAATGCTCTTTTTTATTGAAATTCACTCAAAGCATGGCCGGAAGCAGTGCCTAAAAAGAAGCAACTAACGGCCACTTAATAATATCAAAGAGCTACTAAAATATATGGTACCAGCAACTGCACTCTAAACAGAAAACATTCCAAACGGAACTGAACCACCCTGGTAAAGTGCAGTGAGTGGTATCTACTCTTTACCATGGTGGTTTAGTTCGGTACGAGATGTTTTCCGTTTGAGTACACTTGCTGGCACTTTGTAAAATTGAATTTCTATTGGGAAACATATTATGATTTTTTCAACACGAGTTTTTAGGAATTATCAAAAGTGAAATAAATTTAATCCAGCTATCCCGATAGACAATCCTACCATCAACTGGGTTTACCGGGGATCAAACCCACGTCCTGTAAACTTTGATGTTTACGAAATATCCTACAACACAAACACACATAATACTCACCAATATGACAATTCCAAACCCAAACTTGTTGTCCGCTATAACGCATGTTACAGATAACCTCATTGTTTGAGAAATCTGACTCCGGTACAAGATGATTCGGATTTACATGAACCTGTTGGGAAAAAAATATGACCATGATTAATTGATTAGACACTTCGAGGCGGGTATTGGATTCAATTTTTACCGACTTTCACTATAAAAATAGACAGAAGCATCCTAAAATTAAAAAAAAAGACTAACGATCACTCACATAGCGAAAAGCTAATAAAAATGTAGTACCAGCAACTACATTTTGAGCGGTACATATCCAACTGGACCGCAATAATAACTCGAGATCTTTAACCTACTACCTGCAAGATGTGAAGTGTATCCGACGAGTCTGGCTCGTTAATCCATGCCCACCACTCAACCCAGAGTGTAATAACTTGGGTAGGCTAAGCCGAACAGAAAAGATCTTATCTTTCCAGCAGGAATTCTAACCCTTTCCGTCTATAAGTAACCGCTGGTACAGGGCCTTGGCAGGGTGATTCACTCCAAGAAGTGGGGAAAAAAAGAAAAAGAACTAAAGCAAGGCAAATCAAATATGTAGCACTGAAATAAATATATACACAAAACACCCAACACAGCCAATTTTTTTTTTTTTTTTACAGCCACTTCTTAGAGTGGATCACCCCGTCCAAGGCCCTGTAACAGAGGCCACTTATAGACGGACTGGGTTACAATTACTGGAAAGATATCATCTTTTCCTGTTCGGCTTAGCCTACCCAAGTTATTACACTCTGGGTTGAGTGTTGGGCATGGATAAGCGAGACGGACTCGCCAGGGCTCAAACCCCAGATCTTCAACCTGCGATGCCAACATGTTTTAGAGTGCTGAACAAGACTACATTTCTTGCTTCATTGCTATCTAAATCTAAAGGGTGGGCGATACAAACGGTATCGAGGCAATCTCGAGGAATTCGATTTTGATGTTGAACTTTTTCCTTGTGGTTCAAAGCCTGTGTCTTGAATAATAAAATCCTCACCCTGAACAAGTAATTTCCTTTTTTCAAATCTGTAATGTCGATCCATTGGCAGTCGATGTTGTACCTGGAAGAATGAGATAACAATTGTTACTTTAGAACATGGTTTGTCTGACAATAGTCGCTGGTGGGAGAACCTCAACCTCTTCCAGCTTCCAGGAGAGAAATTTGCTAAACGCTGATCAGAAAAAAATGCTGACCAGAAGATTATCCATATCAGACTGAATTGATTCAAGACATTGAGAAAATTTAAGCAAAATCCTTCTTCCATCGTTTCGTTTGTGATAAAACGTATAGGGTACTAAAATGAATCTGAATACTCACAGATAAGTATCGGAACATCCGACCGTGATTCCTTGAGTTCCACCGCCTGGCTGATCGCAATCGTATCTGAAATGATGGAATTACAGTTAAAAATACAACTTAGAAATTGTAGGAAGCCCCGCCAAATATATCCATTTGAGTTTAAATCGATTAATTGTGCGAATCGAACCGAATATTCGAATCAAAGTCTTTATTTCGTAGTCCGAATAAAAAATCTTGCATGACGATGCGGATATAAAAAATAAGTAAAAGATCGTGCACATGAAGTTATAAATAAGAATAGTCCATCGCATGGAATGGGCGGGGCTTGCTAAATTCGCGCTAGGAGGTCATCAAGTCAGTAATTTGGGCTTATTAAGATCAGGGACAATTTAGACTAGAGATTGGCATGCAAATTTGTCATGAAAAGGCTTATGTGTTGCTCGATAGCGATAGGTTCAGGAACACTTTTGTTCGCAATGACCAGGAAATTCAGATATCTCGCTGCAGCGGAATCAAATTGTCGAGCACATGGAAAAATACATTTTTTTAATTCTGTTGATTTCGAAACTCTGGAGAAATCCGAAACAATTTGTGAACTCGCTAATCTCGAATCGAATATTTTGGACAGCCCTGATTAAGCTATGGCAATTAAAAAGAGATGAAAATGTACCGACCTCTTTGAAATTCCCTCATCACAATGCGTATCTTCGAGGCAGAAACTTGCTTTATGTCCTTCAGCTACTTTAGTTCTGTTTAAACTCAAGATGTCATAATGTGTGAACTCGGCCATGCTGTGGAAATGCCTGGTAAAAAAAAGAAATTAAATCTAAAGCAATAGTATGCTGGGATGAGGATGAAAGAACTGGATAGGCCAGTTAGGCTTTCTTAAAGAGTGTTGGTTAGCCTTAAGCTATACTAATCGCTTGTTTCGGTGCGCAGGTTTGATTTCTTTTTTCGACTTCCTATTTTTATTGAGAAAGTCGTCATTGAACCAGTGGTTCTAAGATAAGAATAATCATTGTAAGTACATCGTAAGTAAGTTAAATTTGTACGGGCTACCGATGTGCTTCTCGAACTTCGGTCATAGGTGTTAGGTGTTAGCAACGACTGGTATGCAAAGAGGTGCTCAAAACAAAAAAAACAGAGACTAAAAAAACCTCATACACGGAACTGAACCCCTAAAGCAGAGTGCAATAGAGGGTTCGTATCTGGCATGGTCAGTAGCAAAACTAGGTATATATTGTATGCTTCCAGAATCACAGATGACCCAGCTCCTCCGTTGAGGGCATTGTAAAGGAACGACCGTGACAAAAATCGAATATCTTGTAATTCCAGAATCGAGGAATTTTTACAATAATAATAAATAAAAATATTAGTAATAATAAATAATAAAAAAAACTTCTCAGGAAATTGTCAAACGAAATCCGCACTTATATTCTGTGGATACAAACAGGATCAATATTAAATCGCTGGGAAATCTCGATATTTCATGACTCACAAAACTTATCGAATTTCCCCGACAGCAATAGTACCAACCCGTGACAAGAATGCCATTCCCAGTCGTTCGGAAGTCTAGCAGGTCTGAAATCAGCTCGACCTCTGTTCCAAATTCTTGATGAAAATCTGAGTAAACGACGATGACCATAATCTGTTCGTAGATCTATTCCATCAGCCGATGAAGATAGGCAGTTTTCTTCAGCTGTATACAAAATAGGAAAAAGGATTAGCTTTAATGGATTTGGGTTTGAAAAATAAAATCCTAGACAATCGTATCACTGGTTCTGAGCATTTTTGGCTCATTTTGCAGCGAAAGCAGGTTTTATTAACTCGTGAATGGGATATTTTTAGTCCAATGAACAATTTTCAAAATAATTGAAGAACTGGACATATTGGAATCGAATTTATGAGGCAAACTTATGATCGATGTCAATTTTGCATCGCAGTTTAGATATATATTTATGCAAAAGTGAATATTTTTGTAATATGCGAAAAACTAAGAAAAAATTCAACAGACAATTTCGTAAAAACTAATACTATAACGCACACAAGCGCAAAATCGCCACGGAATTTAATATAATTCAAAAACGTCGCAGTAGACGCGAGGAATTTTGGGGAAAAAGTTTTGCGCACAGAAGGGTTACAATGATTTCATCGGGATATTCGAGTAAACTTTAATCACTTCCAGCTACTATAACACAATTTCTTGAAAACTCAAAAGTGTTTTTAATTGATACGCCCCGGTGAAATTTTGAAAGCATATTTCTATTAGTTAACCATATACAACAAAAAGGTGGTAAACTGCATTTCACGTACACAGTAATTTGACCGTATGTATAACAGTTCCGGGAACGAGTCGCTGCACTTCGAGCCACTGCACTTCGAGTCACTGCAATTCACGAGTCAAGTCAAAGCTTACTAAAATTTAAATTTAGAGCCCCGAGTCAAGTCGAGTCAGTGTACTTTCGAGTCGCAAGTCAAGTCGAGCCATACATTTACGAGTCGATTTCTAAATTTATTCATCAGCAATGCCAGGTTAATTCGCCACTTTTCACTTTATGAGTACCCGATTAGAATCACCATCTGATTATTATTGGATAGACGAACACGAAATCAATAGCATTAACATTGCATATCTTTCTGGGAGGCGCGTCTTCTTCTCTGATGAGTCACGCAATCGTAGGCCACGTGATTTTTTAAAGGATGATCCGGGCTGAATTTCCATTAAGTCTCGAGTCGCGTTTTGTCAAGTCAAGTACGAATCGAGTTAATTCGCCAAGATGACTCGAGTCGAATCAAGTCATCGAAAAATGGGAATCGAGTGCCACTCGAGTCGAGTCATTGACTCGAATCTGCCTAAAGCTGATTTATAATAATACCTCTCTAGTCACAAACCTGCGCATATAAGTTGGCTGTAGCCTCTGTCTTCCATGTGAATCGAATCATTCAACATAGGAATATCAAGAATCAAGTCCGGCGATCCTGCAAAGGAAACAAATAGAGAAATTCGAAGCCTTCCCAGCCAGAAATTCAATTTTATCAAGCATAAGCCGCCGCGGAGGCACGATCCATCAGTGACTCATACTGAACAAAATACAGAAAGAGAAAGTTTGATAAAAAAAAGATGATGAGAATAATAAGCGCAATAAAGTCGTCAATTGGATTGGTCAGTTATAAAACCTTTTTTTGTATGCAGTACTACATTTGTAGTAATCCCTCATATAAGTGATTGTAGGCATAGTTCATTTTATGAGGCCTATATAAATAAAGTTATACCTTCTGTGCAAATAACTCCAGCAAAAGGCGTCATTGTTCGTTTAGAATTTCCACATTTTCTGAGTCTCTTCCCATCATGGTTACAATACTGCAGACCGACCTCGTCTCCTGTACATTCGACTCCTGTCATCACTACAGCTGATGCATCAGGACTTCCGGGGTAGTACCACACTTCCTGAATCAACAGGTCAAAGGGTGAGAAGTGGGGAAACACTGCCGCGTAAAATCTTTCTTGATAACTTTTGGAATCTATTGTACTTATTTGGTAAGGCCGGTCTAAATTAATTACTGCGAAATTTGAATTCGACTCGAATAATTTTTAAATTATTACAATACCGATCACTAGCACTGAGCAATTCGATTCGGTGATTCGAACTACTGATTATTCGAATCAATCTTTAATCGGTCGAATGAAAAAAAAATGATAAACAATGGGGAATTTTTTCTGTTTTATCGACAAAATGCAATTGATTTTGGTCCAATTTAACCAAAATCGATTGTATTTTATCGTTAAAATCGAAAATTTTTGCTCGTGGGCATTAAGTGTAATTTAAAATATATTAATTTCAAGTCTGTTTATGCTAATATTTGTACTTGGACAGGGTGATCCAATTTAAGAAGTGGCTATAAAAATGAAAATAATTCGTAACTATAAACTTCTCATTTCCTAATAGAGACAATTTTTATGGAACCAGCGATTCGATCCGATTCGAAAAAATTATCCGAAATCATATTCGAATTCCAAATCCAATTCAGGACTGATTCAAATCACTCGGTTCGGATCGATTCAAATTACCTAATCGATTTGCCAAGTCTTAAATTTTGACTTTAGCATCATTGGTATAGCTATGGTGGAAATTGATCTGTTCCATATTTCAGTAAACTATGATTGAGTTGCAATGATAGTCACTCGAGTGTCAATCGGCGTGGAATATTTCACCATCACCCAGGGCAGATACCACTCATTGAATATGACTTTAAGAGTTGAAGAGTTTTCTGCGTTGCTGGATTTACATTTTATATGCAGCTTTTCGCATATCAGTGACCCTTAGTTATTTTTAGACGCTCCTGCTAAAATTCCTTAGAGTGAATTTCAATTAAATCATTCGATTCGATTTTGCCAGCGATTCGAAATCTAAATTTTAAAGAACATGGTATTGCAGTTACTCACGAAATATACATAATTTCGCTATGACGTTTTTCTTAATCATAAGATTTTGATTTGAATATCCAATTATATATTTTTTTTTTATCAAAGTTCACTCTGAGCAAGTTCGGAAGCAGTGCCTAAGAGGAACCAACAAACAGTCACTTAACAGCAGAGAGCTACGAAAAGATGTGATACTAGTAACTGCACTCTAAACGGAAAACCTGCCAAACGGAACTGAACCGCCATGGCAAAGGGCAGTGGGCGGTATCTGCCCTGGGCAATGGTTAAACCATTTACCACTTCTTTGCTTCCTTTTAGTCGCCTCTTACGACACGCAGGATATACGTTAGGACTATTTTAAAATCAAAAATTATTTGATTTCGGTCACATAGATTTAAATTGCGGTCAATTCCCATATAAACTGGGAAAACACTCCACGAACCTTCAATGCGTGCAGCGCATATCCCATTCCAAGTTGTCTGCAAACAACCATTGCTTCCTTAGCGGTCCACATGTCGCTACATACCGGCCCCCACTTTTTTCTTCCGATTTGAACTTCAACTCGACCCTCCAATGGATTACGTCCTCCAACAATTCGGATCTGTAATAGGAAGATAAATTGTAATGTCCATGCACAGGAAAACTGGATGGGAACTCGGACCAACACCTTCACCCCGATTAGGAATTGGTATATGCACCAGTGGTCATGATTCACCGTATGGTTAAGCGGAATTATCGACTTTTCTCTTCCACAGGATAAAAATGGAATCCTAACTTCATTTGATTCAGTGAGATCGGAAAGTAACGTTTCTGTGACGCATTGTAACAAAACTGTGATAAAATTTCCGTTCGGTAATTTTGTTCGTTGATTTTGCAATAAAGTATAAAATCGACTTTCCGAGGTGCGGTCCACTACGCTGGACTGGCATACTTACTGCAAATGAACGGTAAATTTGCTGTACTTTTACCATAGTGTTAGGGCTGGGCAAAACCGAAATATTGGAATTTCGAAACCGATTCGAATATGTTTTTCGAATTGGGTCAAATCATAGATTCAGAAGTATTTTCCTTACCCTGTTCTGTACATTGAGATCTGGGACATGACAAGCAATCGCTACTTCTTCGTTATGACCACAGCCGTCACTTATCCCACCGTATCCTGTGTAATATTCAGATATTCTGTCATGTTTGCAATCCTCTAAACTGGCCTCGTTTCCGATGCAGTCAAGATTCGTCATCCAGATTGGACCGTGGGCTGTAAGTGTAGATCAACATTTTAGAAAAAAATTAGATTTTATTCCGAAAAGTCGAACATATTTGAGAATTTTTAATGAAACCCTTATTTTTTATTCAACCAATTAACGTGTTGTGAACGAGTCACTATACTTCGAGTCCCAAGTCAAGTCTCAGTTATAACAAAATTTAAAGTTTCGAGTCAAACCGAGTCGCAAGTCGAGTCACGAGTCGATTTCTAAATCTATTCAGCAGTAATGATAAAATTGATAGTTTCTGACTATTTTGCTCAACCGGTGAAATGAAAACGATATTTTGCCAACGTTGGCAAAAACATGGTTTTGTATTTTGATCGGTTGAGCAAAATAATAGAAAACTACTATGAATGGGACTAAACTACTACCCTGGTGGCAAACACTCGCAATGGATGACAATTTGATTTGTCACATTTTTCTTTATTTTGTAAGTCATCACTTATAAATAGGGCTGGGCAAAACTGAGTTATTTGGAATCCGAATTTGATTCGAATATTTTTTCCGAAACGCATCTAATTCGAGGTAAATAACAAATATCTCATTTTACAATTACAATTTGTCTTTTTGTGAAAATCGAAAAATTTATAGTTTATAGTGTATTTTCAATGCGAATAATTTTCATATTTTAACCACAAAACACGTTCGATTTGGTCAAAATCGATTGCATTTTGAAGTTGAATATGAAAATTCTTGTCAAATTAGTAAGTATTTGTTCCCATACACGATTCACGATTGATTCGAATATATTGGGCTTCGAATCGATTCGAATCACCGAATCGAATTTCCCAGCCCTACTTATAAAGTAATCATCTGATTATTATTGGGTCGACGAGCACGGATTTCTCAGCAGGTTACATTGCGTGTTGATTCTGGTAGGCGCGTTTTATTTTCTGATGAATCACTCAGCGAAAGATAACCTAATTTGCTGACGAAATAAAATTCCGCGTTTTTATCCTAAATTTTTCCCCTGCACTAATATATAAAAACGTGGTTGTGACATGCCTAATATTGATAAAAATTTGCGTTAGGTACTGCGATATAACTGATTAATTTCAAAACCGTTCACCCATTCCAAAGTAGGCATCAGGGTAAACTCTTTTTGCTGATCCGAACCCAAGTTGTCTGCATGCCACATTCGCATCACGGATATCAAAATATCTGTGACAGACTGTTCCCCATCGGCCGTCTCGCATCACTTCTAAGCGACCTTCGCCGATTGTTGATCCAGATTTAAGTCTAACGAGCTCGTGTGGTTTCTGTGGAATTCAGATTAAAAGTAGAATTGAAAAAACGAGGTAATGAAACGTCCGCCAAGTTTGGTGGCCTGGTTAGTTAAACGTAGTGATAGCAGACAATGGTAAATTTGTTTAGGGTTGGAATTTATTTTATTTATAGCCACTTCTTAGAGTGGATCACCCTTTCCAAGGCCCTGTAACAACGGCCACTTATAGACGGAAAGGGTTACAATTACTAAAAGATATGATCTTTTCCTGTTCGGCTTAGCCTACCCAAGTTATTACACCCTGGGTTGAGTGGTGGGTATGGATAAGCGAGCCAGACTCGCCGGGGCCTGAACCCGAGATCTTCACCCTGCGATGCCAACATGTTAGACCACTAGGCCCACCGAATATCATTGCTGAGAAACTCGCAATTTCGGGAGAAAATTTAGCGTAAAAATGAAAAGAGGGTCGGAGGTAAATTCCAAAATCGGGACTCCTTCACAAAACATGAAGGGGAGCGGCATGCTTAAGCGTCCAGTGAATCAGGTCTAAACGCCCACAATTCCGATTTCTGGAAAATTGGGTTGAAGCAAGCAAATTTAGTGCTAATTGAAACTGTAAAAGTTTGTTTATAAATAGAATTTTAGGGCCTGAAACTCGCCTAGAAAATAATGGAGATTTCTCGATATATTAACAAAACTACGTTTCAAATCACTTCAAATACATAAGTTAGTTTTACCGTGAAGCGTTCTGGAACATGGTGGTTTGCTTTCTTTTTATTTCTGATCGCTCCTTTAATCGCAGACAAAGTATAAGCTTCCCCTGGAGTACATCGAATCATTACTGCTTCTCTAGTAGGGCAGGGCTCTCTGGCAGTGTAATTCAGGTAACCGTAATCGCATTGAACAAGGTTGTTTTCGTCCCCGCTGCATGTTACATTAGTCAACCAGTGGTTACGATGTTTCTGTTTCTTCCCCTCCCTGAAATAGAAATGATATAATTTGAAGTTCGATGGTCTTACAACATTGGTGGCAAAAAGCATTTGCAAGCAGTGAGCTATCGCAATTGTTAGTTGAGGGTTCAATTCTTTTAAGAAACGTTATGTGAGTTTTAAGAAGTGTAGATGGAAGACCATCGACCAGGGCAAATACGCCTAACTGCACTCTAACTTAGTCGTTTGCCAAAGTATGGAATGTTTGCGATCAGAATTTCACGATCTCTTTGTCGTCAGTTGGTTCCTTTAGCTTGCTTCTGCCAACCCTGCCTATATAGAACCTCAACCTAGATACGAAATACACTTGAAAGACTAAATGGCAGATCATATCCGATACGTGAAAAATGATAATTTCATTTTTAATTCACTGCTATAATGTGTTACTTTAGCTACTTTGTGGTATTCAAATGAAACTATAAATTCAACCCTTTAGGCCAATTATGGACAGGTGCGTTCCATCAACGGTCCACACTGGGCATAAATCTCATCAACAAGGTGACTTCCCATTTTAAAAATGTGCTATTACCGGAAAAAACAATACTGCACTTTTGTCTATATCCATAGTTTAGCTTTAAGTAAAGGTTATGAAATGAAAAGGTTTTCCTGTCTCCCATGGTAGACGCACTCCGTAATTTCTCTGTATATGAAATGTGTTCCGCTCAGGGTATAGTTGCACATTACATGAGGTGCAGTTAGGACTGGGCAAAACCGAATTACTAGGAATTAGAATTTGATTCGAATAATTTTTTCGAATCGGATCGAATCACGAATTGGATGTAAATAATAAATATCGCATTTTTACTATTACAACTTATCTTCATTTTGGAAAACAAGGAATTTATAGTTCATAGTGTATATTCAATTCACACTTCATGTCTTAGAGCAACAATTTTCATATTTTAACGACAAAATATAATCGATTTTGGTCAAATTTGACCTTGATTGTATTTTGTATTTATTTTTGGTCAAATTTGACCTAAATCGATTGTATTTTGTCGTTAAAAATGAAAATTCAAGTCCATTTATTTGTTCCTGTGAACGATTGCTTCGAATATATTGTGCTTTGAATCGATTCAAATCACCGAATCGAATTACCCAACCCTAGGTGAAGTATATATAATTCTTTGTCGTATCGTCGGTATAGTTGGTTGGAAGTGCAATTACACAGGTTGTAATAATTGTTATTTGGCCTAGCAAAGTAAGCAAGCGCGGTTATAGCAAGCATTGCATAGAATTCTCAATACACACGTAATGTAACGGTACATGTTTCTCGTATCCACTGCAGCCGGAAATCCTAGTTGTCCACAAATCACTCTTGCATTTTCTTGTTTCCATCCGTCTGTGCAAATCTGCCTCCATTTTTCATCGTGGAATATTTCAACATATCCATATATCTGTGGGAGTCTTTTCTTCGTACCTCGTGGTGGCTTTAAACGCATTCGATCGAAACTGGCCGACGCGGTGGACTGCAACATACGAAAAAGAAGTATATTTTAGATATATTTTTAGGCTTGAGAAGTGGCTTAGAGAATTGCAGTTCGGCCTATCCGACCTGAGTTACACCCTGTCCAAGGTTGGAATGATCGTAATTCGAACCCTAGATATTCAACATGCGATGCCAACGTTTGGTTAAGCATTAGGTTATCGCGACAATGGTAGATCCATTTTGTCAAATAGTGAGTGATAGAAGTGCTCGAAAGAAAATGATTTAAGGCCTAAAACTATCCGGATTTAGAACTAACTCTGTGATTGCAGGAAATAATTTTTTCCTATTGCTAGGCTCTAAATCAAGAATCATTGTGCAATTTTAATAGTTAGTGAGAGGGCACGAATCCCATGCCAAGTCAGAAATTTTATTTTATCAAGCAGGAGCCACAGATGAACCGCGCCTCTGCGACGCGTTTCATCAGTCACTCATGCTTCATAAAATATATTCGATGAACATTTATTCCTACTGGGTGAAAGCATTACAGTAACTCGATGGCTAGAGTGTTAACATGTTGGCATCGCAGGTTGAAGTTATCGGGTTCGAGTCCCGGTGAGTGCAGCTCGTTAATCCATGCCTACCACTCAACCCAGGGTGTAATAACTTGGGTAGGCTAAATCGAGCAGAAAAGATCGTATCTTTCCAACAACTCCAACCCAGTTCTTCTATAGGTGACCGCTATTACAGCGCATTGGTCAGGGTGATCCACTCCAAGAAACAACTATAGAAAAATCTCACCCATTGCTTTGTCAAATAGCTCGGTAATTTATTGGGGGAACACTTGACACCAGCGTCCTCATGATGAGAACAATCGTTGACTCCAAATCCTCTATGTTCACAATCATGGAGGGATTTTTCTTCACCACTACAGTGGACGTTATCGAGCAGGATGGGACCTGGAAATATAATTGTGTAAAACAAGATATTTAAGTGCACTGTAACAAAATTACAGTAAATTTACAGGCCATTTGCAGTAATAGCATATTTCCAAGTTAAAAAATGCCATGTTGTCGCCATGTTGGTGAGATTTATGCCAAATACCGGTTGTTGATAGACCGCACCTTCGCGGTGCGTTCCATCAACAACCCGTATTTGGCCAAAAAAGTCAATTTCGAATTTTTTGCAATACCACCAAGTAAAATTACTGTCAAAGACCAGTGATTTTGTTACATTTTTTGTTACAGTGTGGTCGCGATGGCGCAATGTTTGGATATGTTTGTTAGAAACGTTTGTGGCACATGTTGAGACAAGTCAATTGAATGCTTATGAATGCTTTTTTTTACAATACCCTAAAATGCGGAAAAGAAATATGTCATGGGACGAATAAAAATAAAATGGAATATTTTTTAATACATTGTAATCACACGAAAAGGATGATTCGGTCTTTAACTCGGAAAATTCATCTAGTACGTCCGCAAAAAGTAAGTTAGAATCCTAAATAAATTTTAACGCTATCCTAACCAGAAAGCACTTTTTGTCCAGAACGAACGATTGAGAGATCGCGTTCCGGAGGTACGATCCACACTGTGACAAAATTCCAGAAAATTTACTGTTCAATAGCAGTAATTGTATGTTTCAAAGGTTCAAAACTCTCTAGTATTTAAGATTTATGTTAAATGTGGGCTTTTTATAGACAACCGTACCTCGTTGCATTCCATTAAACGACTATAATTGGACAAAAAGTCATTTTATAGCTATATTTTATCACCAAAAAGTGAAATTACTGTCAAAGAGCAGCGATTTTACTGCATTTTTGTTACAGTATATCTACGAAATAACATAAGCCAAAAATCTATGACGGAAATCTCCTGATTTGGATACAATATTTGTCGATACACACCTTCGCCAGGTCCATACTTTCCACTGTGAGCAAATTCCAAAGCTCCATCGAATCCTAACATCCGACAGACAACCTGCGCTGCCTCCAAGTTCCAATCATCATCACAAATTGATCCCCATTCTCCCTCATGTAGAACCTCTACTCGGCCTTCCGTTACTGTTGGTCCGTCTCGGATACGAATCTGTAATACAGAAATTTAGGAAATATTCTTTATGCTATTGTACGTGATATAAAATTAAATATTAAATACTCTTTTCTGCTTTCTTTTTTGATTTTACAATAAATCGTTCGATCTAAACCAAAGCTGAAAGATTGTCACTGAAAAGCAAAGAGCTACTGCAAGATGTAGAAACAGCAACTGTGCTCCAAGCGGAAACATTCAAATGGAATTCAAATTACTATGGCAAGATGCAGAAATAGAAGTACTGTTACGCTATTTTACACTTTGACAAATGTACATTACATTTATCATTTAATTGTGTCGGTAAGATTTACACTATTCTGAGTTGTTGATAGACGCAAATACAAAATCCATATCCCCAATATACAAAATAGTCGGTGCTTGCCGATACTGGTAAAAATAAATTAATAAGATTCGGCTCGTGCGGAAAAAAAATAGATTTTCGTCCATCAAAAGCACAGATGAATGGATGAGCATTTACAAAGTTTGCCAGATTTTTATATTACCTTCATTTTTTCTTCAGCTTTTATCTGCACCTCTGATACGTCCTGTGCCGTCACAGCACAAAAGCATAACGATATCAAGAATATTTTATGTAGTAACATTTTATCGTTTAATTATACTAATTTCACTGCAAGGTGAACTGTAAAAAAGGCAAAGTTATTAATGAGATATGGTTGGACGCAACCTTCCATTTCTAGTAAATCTTCGTCTTCTGTGATCGAATATTTATCAGACCGCTGGCGTACGGCTGGGCAATTCGATTCGGTGATTCGAATCGATACGAAGAACAACATATTCGAATCAATTATGGATCGTTCATAAGAGTAAAAACTTGCTAAACAAACTAATATTTTCATTTTTAACGACAAAATGCAATCGATTTTGGTCAAATACACTATAAACTATAATATTCTCGATTTTCACAATGAAGACAAGTTGTGATAGTAATAATAGGATATTTGGTATGAACATTAAATTTGTGATTCGATCCGATTAGAAAAAATTATTCGAATCAAATTCGAATTTTTCCGGATGATTCGGTTTTGCCCAGTCCTACACTGGCGGCGGGACCGGATGGCGGAGGGGGGGGGAGGGCGGGGCAGTCCCACCTTTTGAATAGTATTCAAATATTTAAGTACGATAAACAAAATTTTCAGAGGTCCTCGGCGCGAAATTGCTTTTTGTACACTTTTATACTCTAAAATGAGGATTGATGTTCCTTCTGGAGATTCGACCCTTCGCCCATACTGTCAGACATCAAATTCGTTAACTATGTTTTTCAATGTTGCCTACGTGCACTGTGAAAAAAATGGTAAAATTGTCGCCCTTTGACAGTAACTCTTGGCGATATTGGAATAAAATACAAATTAGTCTATTGAGACCAATTATGGGCGCCGCTAAGGTGCAGTCCGCCAACTGACCATAATTATCATAAATCTTATCAATAACTCGGTTTCGCAATTTGGAAATATACAATTATTGCAAATTAATAGTAAATTCGCTGCGCTTTTGTTACAGTGTATGTTTTGTATAGTACGAACGGAACCCTGAAATCGAGCGTCTGAGCCACAGGCAGATGTTTGACATAAATTCCTAAATTGGTAATATACGATTGACTGTTTAACGACGACAAAACGTCCGACAAATTGTATAGTAATTAAGCCATAATTGACACGTTACTGTAACTTCCTGATGAGTCTCAAACAGCGATCCGATACGCACGTGGTTGGTAAATGGTCATTTTATAGTTAAAAATGAAATCAAGTTTTTTAATATAATTCATCTGCTCGTTTAGTGATAAATACACACACATATATATAGCAGGCTTTGAAACTTCCAAGCTATGCTGTAACAGAAATGCATTAAAATCATTTCTCCTTACTTGCAGTACTAACAGTACTTGGCGACTTGGCTTATTCGGCCAAGCATAGGTTGCTGATGGAACGCACCGCTGAGGTGCGGTCAATCAACAACCTATACTTGCCATAAATCTCAACAACAAATAAACAATGGAAATATAGAATTACTGTGATTGAATGGTAAATTTACTTTATTTCTTCACAGTTTATATAGCTATTCGCTTACAACAAAGATAAAAAAAAACCCTCTCGGACCACGATTTGTTAAATAGCTGCTTGGCCTAGGCCCATAGTTGGCCACATATCCTATTAAGCGACATCAAAGGTTTGTATCTCACATAACGAACAATTGGTTGTTTTTTGCTACTATACTGTGGAAAAGTCTAATATTTTGTTTGACAGATTAAAATTTGTGTAGGCTAAGTTCGTCATCTTTGCTGCTACCTGGTTGCCATTATTCCCTTCTTTAAATGAAAGCGCACCCTAGTCGAATATTTTTTAATACTTCTTTATAATGAGACACTGACTGATGATTGACCAATGAGATACAGTCCATCCGTGGTTTATTCTCGACAAAATAAAATTTCTGATTGGGGAAGGGCGTAAAGTTAGTAAACGTTGACCGACGCCATCACGTTGTCTCTTCTAACGCCAAAGTTTTTTTAGCCACTCCTCCGCTTAAATCGCCCCGCCCAAAGTCATGTACTGGTAGCAACTTATTGACGGGCAGGGTTAGAACTGCTGGTGTTCTGTAACACCTATCTATATCTCTAAAAACACTTGTCTATTACGAATAGATGCGCTAATGCAACATTAAGCACTAAACTGGATGAAACTTGACTAACTCAATCGGAAATTTTTTTTGTTTAATAAGAGTCACCGATGGATCTCGTCGATCAGATAACAGCATACATATTTTTTGGACCGGTGCCTAATCTGGCAAACTGAAGTTCCTACGAACAAAGTGCGTGTACAGGAAGTCAAAATCCTCAATCTGACAACCTAACCCCTTATCCGTTCACTGATCTGTAATCAACTTTACTGATGCTATAATACATTTATATTGAACTTGATTGTGTACTGTGCATTTTTTCTCTCGCGTGTTGACAAAATTTTCATTTCATCGATATAAATAGACCCTGCTAGTACAGTCAGATTTACCAAAAGACCATGCTCGAACTGAACAGGATATGGTAATTTTATCGCTCTTTATATAATTCGGATTCAAACTTTTATTACACAAATTTTTTTATTGGACACAATAACATTCCAAATCCACCTGTTAATGGTTTTATATTTGGTCGATTTATCATTGTATCTATGCTACAAGCACTTCGCGATGCGATGTTAATTACCTAAGCAAACCTACGGAATGCCATTGGTCACGTACGCACGGTTTACCGATGACTACACGAACTTCGGTCTAGAAACTTAAAGAAAACTAACGAATGTTAATCTGGTAATTAAGCGTCCTATCGTATTAGTTTAAAAAATATTTTAAAATTAACAGACATTTAGTTTAAATTCATTTTTACAAACGTTGTATTTTGTTCAAAATTATAATAAGGTGCCGATCGTAAACGAAATTTTTATATTGTAAGTGTTTTGGAGCACCACAGATCTTTAAGCATTATTTTTTCATATCAATCCATTTCTAGATTTTGCAGACTCGACGACGCTTTTATCCTTCGCAACTCTTTCGCAATTTTTCAAATATGTACTTATATTATAATTTTCTATGACAGGGTAAAATAAATTTAACTTGAATGGGGTAAATGAACGTGTCCCGTGGATACGCTGTTGGTGGTCTGCGCTCTGCGGCTTATATTCGACACGTTTTCGATTGAAAACATATGACGAATCAGGGAGTTATTGGAACCCTGCAATTTGGCAATAGCTACCCTCGAGATTTAGAAACTTTTACTTAGCCTACGCTGGATAGTAATTTATTATTGCCCGTGCTCGACCAAGTAAAATCATACTCGAACTGAAAACCAAAATCGAATTATAAGTTTGATTCAAACGCTTCCGTTGAATCTATGTCATATTGGATGTTAACCTCATCAGGAATAGTTTTTATGTTTTTCGTATTATTTGCTGTGGCCTTCCTTGAACCTACCGCGGGGCTTTCACACAGCAACCTTTAGGTGCGGATCTTTGTAGTGCCTTTGTATCGGTTCTATGTTACAGCTACCCGCGAAATGACGCGCTTAAGGTCACACTCGGTCGATCGCACTCAACCGATTGAGCCACTGAGCTGGAATATGTTTCTTTGACTATGCACCAAGAATAATTAGCGCCATCTAGGCAACGCTTCGAAAAGTATGATTGAGTGCTGGGTCTAGTTCTACGGTCACCCTTTCTTTCGAAAAAACTCTAAATAATCTATATTTTGACTTTTTGAACTAAAATTCTCGACACCCTCGGGGTAATTTACGCCTTTTTCTGTTTTCCGTTTTTGAAGCTTCTAGAAATCAACATTTCAAAATTCAAAATATCTGCGCGTTTCCTGTTCTTTCTTTAGAATATATTCCATGCAATCTGCTTCAATTTATACACGAAATATTTTTAATTTACTCGATATTTTAACAGTTTTTTTTTTTAATTTTCTATGATCACTTTATACTAAATTCAACTTTTTTTCCAATTCATTCTTCCTTCGCAGGTATTATATAACAAGTGGACCCTTCTTCGACCCACACTACTGCCCTTATTCAATCGAAGTTTCATATTCTCAAGACTAAATTTTTCAAAAATATTGGTTCAATTTTGAAAGTCGGTATAAAGTAATCGCTGTTACGGATTGACTACCTCGACATTCAACAGATTGTAAACTATGATTCATAACGACTAAACATAGTCTAGACTTTTATCTACCGCCTATCAGTTTTCAAAACCAAAGAAAGGACAGAAGAAAACTTAACACGTAAACAACGAAGGGCGTGAGTATGAGAATGAGAATCCGCAAAGCGAGGATTTAACAAATCACTTGATCTCCTCTTTGCCACACACTTTGATGAAGAAGAATGTAAAACTTTCACGTGAAATACCACACATCATTCTAATTTTGACATGTCTGCGTGACGTCATCATGACAGTTCCTTCGAGTCCGAACTTGTCATTTCATGTCCAAGTTGCGAGATGTATCCGCCACGGCAACTCAGTAGGTTTCGTATCGTCCAGATGGCCGATGGTTCAATGATTTGCTGATTCACCCCGAGAATGCCCTTCAGCAAGGTATTTCGTCAGTAGCTGTAACAAACAATGCACACACGACCGCTACAAGGTTCCTGCCTAGAGATATTGGGTATAAGGCCCTCGATAGATTTACAGACAGATCATTACAATGATTCGAGCCCACCGAATAAGATCAGCACTTGCTTTGAGGGAATCTTTGTTTTCAGGTATATGGATATTCCAACAACCACGAGTTCTGGATTTGCCAAAATCATACGCACACATTTTACTTTGTGTCGACTTCCCTTTCATACAATTTTTGCTTGTATAGTTTTGCCGGGCTTACTAAACAATTATATTTTATCCTGTTCTATTTTTGTGAGCTCTCCCTTTGATAGTACTTGAAAATAATTTTAGCAGTATACCAAACCTTTTACAACAAACTACGATTAACGCGACGTGCGCGATGGCGTTTCGAGATTGTATACGGGAAAAAACACAATCTGCCAAAAAACTCAAACCCGTTTAACTGAACTGGACTGAACAACATATTAAAACATGTGATGCTGACATGCTGTAAAAACAGTTTTATAATCCAACTACCGGCAATTAACATACTTTTGGCGAGAAATACAGGACTTCAGACAAAAAGGGAAATTGACGGAAAAATAGACGACCGCGAATGTCATCTTGGCTACAAATTACGTCATCCCATGCTTGGTTGCACCTCATTGATTGCGATTCCAGATATCAAGCGACAAGGGCATTTTGTCTAAAATTGTGCTGATTTTAGACTTTGGGTCAGTAAAATGTGCGATATGTGGAGCGTACTTGGGTTCTATTTTTTCTTTAACCTGGGTTAAAGTGGGAGTATGGGGAAACGACTGGCAAATATAATAGGCATATAGAATATAATCAAATATAATGACAATCAACGGTACCGGTTTGACTTGACATGTTTCACGATCTTTGGAGTGTTTTTTTTTTACAAAAAAAGAATATAGCCTAACCGATGGGACTCGACCAACTTCTTTGTAAACCTGAAAACGTTCACATGCTCAGCGTTAGCACATGTCAGAGCTTTTCTCACTGCTCATAGCTTTGCAAAATTAGAAATAAAAAAGGGCCAGTAAGGTTAGTCCATTTGGGTCCTAAAGTTAGCCGTGGGGCATCCCGCTTCATCTTGTGTGCTATGCCATATTCAGGTTTTGTAAATCATCTAATTTTCAATATTGAAATCTAAAGTTGACTGAAGCCAACTACAGAACAATTTCATTATAGTTGAGATTGTTATGATATCTTACATTTTAATCTGTTTTGTGTTATGCGAAACATCCATTTGGGTGGTGTCTCTGAGAAAAGGTCGCATCTCTGCCAGTCAGCTTAGCAGTGCACTATATCGTGTGGTTCAAAATACAGTACTTCCCTATTTTTTCATATTCCACAATCATAGATTATTTTCTTTCAAGTCCACTCCAGTCTGGACAATGTTTGAAATAACATCCAGGCCTATAAGAAACCAACCAATAGCCACTCAGATGGCAAAAAGTTTTTACAAGGCCTAAAGAAAACAAACTTTACCTGTTATCAAACATTGCAACCTTTATAAGTCTGTGCCTAATAACATCTATTTTATTACAATAAATTGATTTAAGGGATTTTGTATAACAACCGCCAGGGAAATGACTTCTAAATCTCTCCCTGCACTCGGACTAGAACGAGAATATGGTGAAAAGATTGACAAATGTATAACTGATACATTGTTGAAAGCTGGCGCAGGTTTTCTTATTGGTGGAGTATTTTCTATTGCACTTTTCAAGAGACGAGCATGGCCGGTGACGTTGGGAACTGGTATTGGCCTTGGTATTGCTTATAGAAACTGCGAAGACAATTTGAGAAGTCATTATATCAAGAAAGACGAAGAAAATACACCGTCATTGGTAGAGAATGTGCAACAAGTAGAAACGATATCAACAGAAAAATTAGAAGATGAAATTAATAAAGATTTGATGCAGAGTGGTTTTGAAGAAGTGAAAAATCTTTCAGAGACTTTAATTACAAATGAATCCACACAAGAACTAGTTCAATCTGATGAAAATTCTGCTCAAGAAACTCAATGAACTTTAAACACGATCATAAAACATTTTGTTGTGTATGGTATGCAATTTTTCATAGAGTCGCTAGACATAGTTCATGTGTGGCCCATGCTCAAAAAAAAATTTATTCCATAACTGTGTTGGGATCTCAAATTGAATATTTTAATCAGAATCTGTTGCAAGTGTAAATCAGTCTTCTCTAGTTCTCCAGAAAAGAAATCAGTTATTAATTTTAAAGTTGAAATGATTTTCCCATGAGAACCTTTTTTTTACTTCTGGTGTCACATTGGTATGGAGAGGAACAGAGATATATAGGTGTTGTCCGATAAATTTTAAGAAAAATGCAATGCTTGGTAATTAAACATTCATATGTGGCATCCCTCCATCCACTAATTG
Organism: Styela plicata; assembly: GCA_963675895.2. Taxonomy (NCBI): domain Eukaryota; kingdom Metazoa; phylum Chordata; class Ascidiacea; order Stolidobranchia; family Styelidae; genus Styela; species Styela plicata. The sequence goes on along the minus strand of OZ023144.1, from coordinate 20,110,134 downwards.
CATGTGTATCTTAATAACAGTGTATACATTCATTCCGTAATGATTCTTAAATCAAAGCAATCAATGTTCAAGCCATTTTTATATTAATAAGCGTGAAATTTGACATTTCTATCAAATTTTATTTAATGTTGTTTGATTGGACCTTCATAAATTTCTGCTCCTGGTGGCAATTATGTGATGAATATAACAATGATTTCTCAATTCGTTATTGTGCCCAGAAAAGGATATCGATCTTGGTTAGGGTTGTACACACTATTCAATTCACAGAATAATAAGATATTCATTTTCTACAGATGATGCATTTTTTCATTTATCATAAGATTTTGATTCGAACATAAATCAGAAAAATTATTTCATTCGATTTTGGCCATCCCTGATATTACTAGATTTTCTGTCCATAAAGTGTACACATGTTCTTGATCAGGAAACTAATAGGAATATTAAGCTTTTTCAAAAATATTGGATACATATCATAATTGTTTCTTTTTTGCCTTCAAAGTGCAATAGTTATTCTAAAAATTTATCATTTGTATCGGGATAAATATCTACATTATGGATGAGCAGAAAGCAGTTTTCATTAATGCCACAGAGTGCAACAACATCAGCAATTTCGACAAAATTTTCAAGGAATTATTAAACTTCAACGGTGACCTAGTTTCACATTCAGATGATGAAGACACAAGATCCCATATATGGAATGCTGAAACTAAGTATTATCATGCTGATATACATTTAACTATTCTAAAGAAAAAGTCAATAATGAATGAGAAATTCTCAGAAGAAACTGAGGCCGTTGTGCTCTATTTCGACAGCGGTAAAAACAGCAATGGGCTGAAAAAACTAGATGCATGGATGTCATTTATTAATATGTGGGAACCTGCTATAAAATTGGCAGTTTGTGAGAACTGTGACAGGGATGGTATAAACACAATAAGCAGGGTCACAATTCAAGAATGGTGTCTTGAACATGAATTTGAACTTGTTGAACTTAACCCAGACCTTGAGGACTATGATGAATATGAAGATGTTGGTGTAAAGAGAATACGAAACGCACTTCTTGCACATATGTGGCCAAATATGGTTATGAAAGATCCCAAAAGTGCAGTAAAAAAGGTTGAGCCTTCGAATTGTGCTACAGAAATTGCAAAAGCAGCTTCCGGCATGACAAACGATGCCCAAAGCCGGATTGATGAACTATTGGGAAAGCAAAGTGAATTTGATGACATTCTCGATGACGAAAACGAAGAAGACGACTTCGAAAAGATTTTTTGTCGATTGAAAGTCATGAAAGACCAAGCAAATTCAATGCCAGAACAGGAAAGGAAGAAATACGCTGAAAATATGGTGAAAGCCTTCTGGACTGCACTGGGAGGTGATGATGATGAATTTGACGGAATATCTTCAGATGATGAGACAAATAAACCTGTGGAAAACAAAGTCGATGAGACAAATAAATCTGTAGAAAATAAAGTTGATGGGACGTGACTTAATAATCATAAAATTGAGCTTAGCTGTAATACTAAGCTACTGCAATGGCAGCTACACGTACACTCCCAGAAAATGTCTCTCGTCAAAGAACAAATTTATCATGAAGGCAGTATGCAAGTTTACGAAAAGATTTTTTTCTAATAGCCACTCCTTGCAGTGAACCCAAGCGGCGACTTCCAGATGGACAGGATTAGAGTTGTTGGACTCGAACCCGAGGTCATCAACATGTGATGCCGGTATGATAACTACCAGGCTATCGTGCAAAGTCACAAAAGGTCTTTCTATCAGATGATTTACTCCACGAGCATGAAAAACAAGTGTAAAACTTAATCACTCTTTTAACACATCCCGCTAGCTGATAGCATTCGCTGCATTTTCTTTTGTTTTATTGAATATATTATATCAATAAAAAATATGCATACAAACTGAACTTTTTTTAACTGGATGCTTAGTAGACTCATTGAGCCAAGTTTGCTGTAACACTGGTCAAATAAATATACGGGCTTTGGCATAGTCCTAACGTATTTCCTGCACGCCGTAAGAGTTGACCGAGAAGAGGTAAATGGTTTTACCATTCCGCAGGGCTGATACCACTCACCCTACTTTACTATGGCATTTCGGTTCCTCTTGGGATGTTTTCAGTTTTAGAATGCAGTTGCTGGTACTTATCTTAGTAGCTTAGCTCTTGCTTTTGAGTGGCCGTTGGTCCGTTCCTTTCATGTACTGCCCAAACCTTAGTGAATTCCAATGGAAAAAAGATAATTCAATTAAATACATATTATTGAATGGATTTGCAAGGTTTTTAGTGACAGTTGTTTCATTGCACTTCATCAGGATCTTATAGGCATTTCACAAATCATTACCAATGTGATGAAACTGATCGCAAAGATCGAAAATTACTAGTATATGGAAAGTCTACAACAATTTTACTGGTAGTAATTTCTCGAGACCTAACCAACCTAAAAAATAGAGTTTAAGCGCTCAGTCAAAGCCATCATCGTGCGTCGTGTAAAACTCTGTGCAATAAAGTTGTTCATACTATTTACTAGTTTTTGACATCATCGAAATTCTATTGTTTTGCCACATCAATAATGAAAGCATAGGAGAATTTGCCAAAAGCAAGTTTTGTACGTCAGTCATGTCATGATGTCTCGTTCACTCCCTCATTTGTTGCACTTCCCTGTTTCCCTCCATCTTCCAGCCTTTTTCTGACATATCTGAGAAACAAACTTATATTGAATATTGTGGGAAATAGGGATAGGACCATCACCCTGATGAAACTCTAATTTTAAATTGAATTCTTAATTGGCATAGTTTCTAGCAATGTCTTTTTACAATACGAAATGGAACAACCAAACCTGTTCATTCATCCTATGTATTAGAAATTTCGAAACAAAACTAGATTTTGTAAAATTGATAAAATTAATATTCTTAATACAATGTTTCCACAAACAGAAATTTTAACTGATCGTTTAGGGGTGCAATGCGTTTCATCCCTGGTCAAGCTTAAATTTTCAATATATGAAATGCACGCAACAGCCTTCATCAGGGCAGAATGGCTCCTGCCCAGACACCACAACAACCTTGCAACCGAACAACACTTCTGAAGTTGTTTTTTCTACCGGAAGAAAATAACATGAAAATTTCGGTCACTCATAGAAAAGTAAGAAAGGAAAAAACATTTCTTTGCAGCTTACCTTTCCCATTTCCTATGTTCTAATGTTGTGAAATCATCTAGTTCTGATATTAATGTTAAATATTTACTTAATTTCTTCAATTCATCATCTGTACTTCGGTTTAAATGCGCAAGTTTGAATGGACGAATCTGAGAATGGAAAATGATAATAAATGAAATTGTAATAATCTACTAAAAGCTATCTGGAAAAGCGAAAATGAAGCTAGAGGTTTAGGATAAAAAAGTGAATGGGTTCTGAACTTGAAGCAGTGAATAACACCAGCTTGCTTAACTTTTATAGTCGCACAATTAAGTGAATCACTCTGATCAAGATCCTGTAACAACGGTTCAATATCGGCTAGAATGAGTTATGATATATAGCAGTTTACTCCAAAACCTGACTTTATATGGAAATTATTCAAAGGGATTTTAAACCAAAATGGTTATATCCCCAAATTTATTTGCTACTAATGTAATAATATCTACATTCTATTTATGTCCAAGGCGCCACTTACAGAAGAACAGGGTTACAATTGCTGGAAAGATGTGAACTTTCCTGTTCGGCTTAACCTACCCAAGTTATTACACCCTGGGTTGAGTGGTGGGCATGGATAAGCGAGCTGGACTCACCAGGACTCGAGCCAGAGATCGTCAACAGGTGATGTCACCATGTTTCAACCACTATGTTTTAATGAATTCCTGAACATATGGCTCGATTCCTTGTCATAAGTGTATTGATGTTCGTTCAGTTTTTTTATTGCAACAGGGTTGTAATGAAATATAACCTCAAATAACATCGATTTCATTCATCAGCCCTAAATATCGGTTATACACTGAAACATTGAAACTTTCATTGGTATTGGCCAAAGTCATATCCGTCGAGCCCTAAAGAGTATCCAGAACACTGGAATATGTCACCCCTTACCTTTAATCCTGTTTGTGGATTCATTAAAAAATTTCTTCTTAAATCATCAAACATTATTGTGTTCTTTGATGAATAAAAATCATATTTTCCCCAAATTACACCGAGTGGCTTTGTCTGAAATAAAAAATAATACAACAATATAATATAGTATTAATATGATATATAATAATTAAAAAACAAGGAGTGGCTGATTGTTTCAAGTCGTCTTTAAGGCTCCTTTTTTGGTACTTGGAACAGTTCAAATTATTATTATTAGTTCAAATTATTAATCTATCTGCGACGCGCTCATTAATCATTTATTTTTCATTGACTATACACAGCACTGCCTAAAACTACTGTGTAGGTCACTTTTGCAAATTTTGATTCCGTCATCCATGAGTTTACTGCATATATTTAAGTGATCTTGGGACTTAAACCGCTATTTTCGATCTTTTTTGTGCCCGTTGCAATATCATTTGTTTGTTTCTCCATTGATTTCGACAAGAATCAACTTTGTTACAAATATTTACTAGGTAGTAAAGACGAAAATCGTTGTTGAATTCAAAATTGAACTATTTTTACAAATGGAATGGAATGTAAGAATTAAAAAGTATTATAATAAACTAACAAAAATTGTTCAAGACATCATAATTTACATCTATTTTTCAAAATATACTTTTTTGGAATTTGTTGATTTCGAATCACTGGGAAAATCAAATTCAATAATAATCGCTTCATGAATCCTGAATCAAACATCCGTAATCCTCACGCTGGCGACATAAATAATGACACCGTAATTTTGCAAGAAATTTTCCACGATTCCACTCCTCTATTATGCCAACTTACATTTACAACCCCATACTCAGGAGTATGAACTGTTATCATAGCAGCATGATCCATAAAGAATGCAATCTTGTAGTTTGGATTACTTGTCACACCGAGTTCCTGCATTTTCACTTCGATCCATTTCATACTTGTTGCAGCTGAAGAGTAGAGAATTGTTAGACAAAAAGGGTTTTCGTTACAGTTTAATATAATATACAACCTTTGGATTTTATATGTACCGGTAAACCGAATGTTTGATTATTGTAGAGTTGAGAATTGTTAGACGAAAAGGGTTTTCGTTACAGTTTAATATAATATACAACCTTTGGATTTTAAATGTACCGGTAAACCGAATGTTTGATTATTGTGGAGTAGAGAATTGTTACACAAAAAGGGTTTTTGTTACAGTTTAATTCAATAAACAGCCTTTGGATTTTATATGTACCGGTAAACCGAATGTTTGATTATTGTAGATAAACAAAATTGTCGACATTTGATCATATTTTGCAGCAAAATCATGATTCATGAAATAGTTTGCATATATCATGATTTCACTGCAAAATGAATCAATTTAAAACCATCGAAAACCAAAACTACTTTTAACCAGGGTTCTAGTATAACTGACTGGTAAGGAACCAATAAAAATACTACAACAGACAGGCATGCAAAGTTTAGCGGCAGATCTTTATTACATATGCATATTTATTTCTGGCTATGCTAAATGTGGGGAATAAAATATGCGCGTGTGAAGATCTTGAATTAGAATCATGCAAGACCGTCTCACACACAAATGCATAGAACTCATTTCAAGGGTGTAATAAAATGTGTGTCCTCAGAGACTCATGTTGACGACTGACCATGTTCTTAAATAAATGATCGCTGGTATATGACCTTGACATACTTCACACTCAAAATTGACTGCAAAAAAAGTCCACTCACACCATATTACAATATCGTAATTAGCATAGGCAACAGTTAAAAATTCATGAAGGTATGGACGCATCAACTCTTCCGCTCGTTCTGCATTTGATCGGTGATCGAATAATGTATAATCAACATCCAGAACAAGAAGTTTTTTTCCTGGTCTTGGTTCATTGAGTTTCTTGACCTCGTATTCTCGAACTCGGCGTTCAATCTTAGCGAGATGTTCAGATCTGGAAAAATATATGGAATGGTTAAAAGTTTTTACAAATAGGAAAGTTTGGTCTCTAGATAAAATAAAATCAAAATAGTCACTGTCTCAAAAGTATACAGCAAAATGAAAGATAAATCGGGCCATATGAATCCATCAGTGCCCGTAATGGCAAAGGTAAATAAGTTGCTAACATTGTCAATTGCTTGCTATGGATTAAAAAAAAAGTTCATATCTTTTTGGCAAGAATCTTAAAAATGACAAAATCACAAATAATGACTAACCTATTATGCAATTTAATTTCAACATCATCATCAATATCAAAGTCATCGATGATCTCTCCAACATCTGGTGGAGGACCAAGAACTTCTTCCAAGTTCTCCTCTCTGGTTCCCATTATCATTATTGTCATCTTTGGTTTCAATTTCAACTCCTCGAGTTTCATTTCATCTCCTGCAGGTTTTCCTGAATACAATATAAGTTATGTCTGGGTTGAGATGAACTTATTTCATAGTAAAGGATAGGAAATCATTTTTATCCTGCTGGAGAGGAAAGCCGAGAATACAGCTTAACCATATGGCAAATCATGACCTCTCGTGCAAATTTTTATTTAGATTCCGCATTTCTCATTTTTCCGGTGCAGGGGTGGAGGAAGCCGTAAGCGCCGCTTTTGCATTCGCATATTTCTCTCATTTTTCCCTCTCGGGATTCAAACCATGCCTCTTGATGATCGGGCGAAGCCGTATTCAGTGATTACCGATTGAACTGCTGTGGAAAGTAACGAAAATTATATTGGGTTACAGATTGGGTGACCAAAAAGATTCAAATCAATTTTGGTTCCTACCATCATAATCTAAAAGTCATTCTCCTCACAGGGATTCGAACCTGCGTCAATTTAGTTCTAGTATTTTGGCCTAGCTAATTTTGAATCTGGGCTGTTAGGGATGATCGGTTAGCTCAATCATTAGGAATGCGCTTCGATCTAGAAGTCTGCCTGGATGAAATTTTGAACCTGATCAGGGATCGGATCTGCAAAAAGTTTCTGGACACAGGAGGTTGTGGTTAACATTAGCACTGCTTACCGCTTTCTCCACTAACCAGGTATAATAGGTCATATTGTCATAAAAAAAAATTTCAACCTGATTCAGAACTGGTGTCTGCACAAGAGGTTGTGGTTCACCATATAAAAAACCGTATTATCATAAAAAAAAATTGGGGTTCCCACGTTGCAAATAATTTCCCATGCAACTGACTCCTAACTCGGGAGACAATGCCACATGCTTGCAGCATCGGCGCCACCTAGTTAGGATGAGAATATTCTGCCAGTTTTCATTTTGGTGACATTGGGATTATGGTACTAAACTTCACTAGACCCAAATTTTGTTACTCTGCAGTGATTCGATGGCTTTACACTCCCTAATTTCCAAGATCTTTATCATTATTTAGTGCCTTTGTATCCATCATCGATTGTTAATTTATCTTTATAATGCCATATAAGTTACATATAAAATTAATGTGACTCATTTAAGGTTAGCGATACGAAAACGAAGATGCTCACCTTTGTGTTTCAAGTTTAGCAGTTTCTGCCGTTCCGGTAATACCCCAGTCTTGTCTTTTATAATTTCTTTGAAATCTGAAACTTTAATTGCAGGGTCAATCTCCAAATCGTAAACAGAACCGCTCCATTTTACTTTCAAAACCAGCGCCATTTCTCCTATGCTAACTTCAGGCAAGCTTTTAGAAAATTCAATGCAGAAGCGCCCAGCAGGAAAAGATGCAAAATATATGTCTGTTTTGAGTTGCCAGATTTATGACAATTTTTCTCGAAGGTGTCTAATATATAAGAATATGATTTTTTTTAATACGCAACAATGTTATATGAGCAATTGCCATAAAAATATATTTGCTAGTGAACAATGTGGAAAACATTCCAGACAATTTTATCTAGAGAGTTTATCTAGCGAGTTCTCTGAACCTTGACTCAAATTTTGCGAGATATTCAACCCATAAAATTAGCCGCGTTGTCCGAAACGATTACTTCTGCATGGCGAGCAATATGTTAACAACATAAAATATTGATGAGCGTAGTTGTTCAAATTTTTGTTTTCAACTGGTGCAATAATACGGACGAAACATTTCCAACCTTTAAAATTTTTTTATGTAAAAGAGACAAGCCAAGCACAAAATCTTGAATTTCAAAAAATAATCTGTTTCACAGCGTTTCGCCCGTATGTGAGATAAGTAAAAACAACTGTATCCATGGGTTTATTATTTTATAAATGCCCCTTTCCTTAACTCGTAAGGCACACATATATAGACTTATAAAAATAGATGACCAATCCCATCCTTTTGAACCAGTGAGTTCGCTAATCCGAAATCTTATGAGGTAAGTAAACGCGTGTTACTTTCTTCTAATGTTACCTTGAAACTTAATAAGCGGCACGTTTTTAAACTTTCTTTCGGGTTTTGTTTGCTTTCCCGATAACTCTGCAACGTTAAGTCTTTATTTGTATTGCCTTTTGTTTCGAAATAAACTATGTCCATGTTATTATTCTTTTGTTATTCACATTACGAAAACTATTATTTTTTTCCTCAGATGAATCAAAAGTATTGCAGCATTTTTCTTTCCACCTTGCACTCAAGACGAATTGTGAACTTTCCTAAATTCTGCACAGCCGATAATTTAAAATACGCGCTATCATATCACTAGGGTACTTAAGAAGGGGGTTCACCTGAAGAAAATGGGTCACATCAGAAGAGAATTTAGCAAATGTACATTATGTCATGATATATCTGTGAATGGGACAGTTAAGCATCTGGTACCGTAGTAACCTAACCAGATTTGAAGCTATTTGTTCATTCAGAGAAAAGGACATGTACATTTCTGACACCAAGGAAAACATGATTCTGTTACCTTGCTTATTAATATGTCATGTTGATCATGTTGAAATTTCCAAATACATCACTGACAAGGAATGACACTACTATACTCATCTTACACCAAACACTGATTCCACTAAGAAATTTAATCGTGACATTTAAGCAATAAAATGTACAAGAAATAATATGGACAAATAATATTCACTAAAACCTCTCGGAAAATTCACACAATAATATTAATATAGCAGAAACAAATATTCAAAGCATTGATTTGTATTGAAACTACAGGCACATATCTATAAGAGAAGGGATGCCACTTAAGATTTCACATACACCCAATTGGGAATTCTATTCCGTCCAGCTGGAGCAAATGTTGGCTCACATCCAACAAAACGTGTATTGTAACTGGAAAGGCATTTTTGTGATCAATTGGTTCCAGCAAGGTTCCTTTGGAGAATAATGTCATCTAAAAGTGGTAAACCAACCAATATAAGAGTACAACAGACAGAAAAAGTAAAAACTCCTAAAAGTTTTCAAGTTTGAATTATTTACGTGATTCGTTGATATCTTGCAATGAACTACCTATCCCTCCTCCTTGTTTCCTTTCAATCCTGGATCCATGTGTGAGAGAATTCACAAGGATACACGAATGAGATAATATCAAGCTAATATTAAAAAATATCATGTTCTCATTCCACAGAAATATAAGTTTATTGTAAGCTTTTTTTTTTAATTTAAGATTAAAGTACTTTAATCTTGTCTGAAGAAGTTAGACTATGTTCTAACGAAAGCTTACAATAAACTTATATTTCTGTGGAATGAGAACATGATATTTTTGAATTATTGTTTAAATAATTTTTTGCATTAGGTATATCCACATCAACCAGTGAAGGCAAACAACATTGACATTGAAAATGTCGACAATTACATCGTTTTTACTTCACTGGTTGAAAGTGTTTTTATTCATTATTGTTAAATATTAATCATTTCGAGAAAACAAACGCATGTTATTGCCATCAGATACTATTTCAATTTCTTAAAAAGACTTGGGGACTTTTCGACAGTATAAGCTCAAAAATTTTTAATTTTGCTATGACTTTAGCCCTTAAAAATTCTGGATGGTTCACTATGGTTGATTCACAGCATGATTGCTTCACATTGGTATATTAGTTATTACATGTTTTTATATTTTTCAAAATTTTTTGTCTTATTACAATCCATCATTATCTGCTCAATATTGAGAAAAAGTCAGACAAGTGAAGTAAACATAAGAAAAGAGCTTGTACATAATATTAATTGATAAATACTTTAGCACACATAGCAATATTTTACTATTGAGAAACAGATGTAAAGGGCACAAGATTCTTGAATACAATATAAGATGAAAACCCTTGAATGACTTATCTTGTGAGAAACCTATAAAATGCATTTAATCCATTGGGAGGTTTTTAAGGAGTGCAAATTTTCAAATTAGAAATACTGGCTTATAAGTACGGTAGTAAAGAGGTGTTAAAGAGTCACCCACGATGCGACACATTTAACTTCAGTTTATGGAATAACCTTCCAACGTTAAAAAAAATTCTGAAATTCTGAGCAGAATATTTTTATACAAAATTCCAACTTCAAAAGCAATACCATGATGTGATATCACCAAGTAAATTATTCTGTGAGATGAAAAATATTAGTATCAGTTATCACCAAATGGATGAAAAGACCGGCTTCCCATTGTTAGTTGCCAGAAAATGTTAAAAGAAGAATATGACAAAGCATAGACATGGTCGACAACAAAAGCGAAACCTCCTACCCAGTGTGACAGAATCTTGTTTTTCTTCGGGTGTCCGATATATTATGCCGTTTTCTTTGGATGGACAAAAAGTTTCAAAACCATCAACACTGCTATTTCATAGCAGCATTGATGATTTTGAACCTTTTTCTATATTTCAGTTGCTCAAAGAAACATTTTTATCTTCTGAAGAGGTACATTATGGAATATTGTAAACTTGATAAATTTCTTCTGATAGAAGCCATTTTCCTCAGATGTCCGAGTAGCGGCCATTCTGCTCCTACCCCTGACATAAGCAACAATTTTCTTCCAGGCATGTGGACAAAAAAATCAACACCATCAACATTTCTGTGACACGATGGTGTGTAATGCATTCAATTGAGCCCAAAAATCATAAGCTTGCTATAAACACAAAAGGGACATCTGTTAACTTCATTTTGTGAGGCAATACACAGCCCAGTATTGAGTGAGATCTGTGCATCCACAGGATTTTCACCAACACGGACACTGCAACACACCCAAGTTCATTACTATAATTGAGAAACAAAATCTTCATAACCCCAATGAGGTATTATACATCAAGGTAAAAGGGTCATAATGAAGATTTCCAACTAATACTTATAATAGCCCACAAGACAAATAGCAAGAAGGCTAACATAGATAATAAAATGAATTACTAAAAGTGATAATAATGATATATAGAATGTGAAGCAATATACGCGAGAATAATATATAAGTGAGGTCGGAGTGTCGTGCGCATGATTCTTTTTCGAGTGGCAATTTTTGTATTGATGAGTTGGGAGTACTAACTGCTATATCCAAAACAATAGGCTTACAATTCAGACAGACTATCATTTTCATCCTATGAGAGAGGAAAGCACAGAATGCCACTTAACAACAAAGCAAACTACAGGTCTAAGTCAAGACATAAACGTTTTACCCAGCCCAACAGTTTCTCATTCTTCCTATGCATGGATATGTTGTATATTTATTTACATATTTAGCACATTGTGCTCTTATATCAAATTTCACAACATAAAATTAGGCAAATATCGTGATTTAACTGCAAAATGGACTCATTTGAAATATTTAACCAAGACACAAATTTAATTTTGTCCTCTATATTAAAAAAATCTATCTATTCAGATGACATCAATATATAAGGCCCCATATCGCAATCTTTCACATACTGTGATAGAATCTTGCTTGCTTTAGAGAAAACTTTTTGTGTGTGAAAATTGTTTTTTGGATGAAGAAAAAGGCTTCAAAACCATTAACAGCGTGTTATACAAATATATTAACTACTGTACAGTGTACACTTTGAAAAAAGGAGACTTCTCTTTTTTTAGTCTCGGGTTTGATGCAATTTTAGTAAATTTTCTAACAATTTCTAATGGTCCATTCCAAGCTTTCAATGATTCAATGACATTCTGTGTATATATTTATATTGTCGGGGCTTTAGAACTGTCTTAATATATTTCCAGTGTCATAAAAAATGACTACAAGGGCTATGGCTCTAGGATGATACCTCCTACTACACTTTATTTCAGTGCTTCAGTCCTCTGGAACATGCGGCGTGCAAATGAAAATTTTCTAGGAATTTTTTTTAATTGAAATTCACTCTGACCAAGGCCGGAAGCTGTACCTAAAAGGAATCAACTAACGATCACTTAAGAGCAAAGAGCTACTAAAAGATGACGTACCAGCAATCAAACGGAAAACATACCAAAAGGAACCGGACCGCCATGGTTAAGTGCAGTGAGCAGTAACTGCCCTGGACGACAATAAACTTGCTGTTCTACATCTTGAAGCTCTTTATAATTGGCAGTCAGTTGGTTCTTTTCAGCAGTCTTCCGTTATTGTACTTGAAAAATCTGGTGTATTAATTAACACATCACACGACTTGAATCTTGAGAGTTGCAGCAAATTAGAGGACATTTTATCTGCTACCGAGTTATGTTGTAGCTCCTTGTCTTATGAATGGCTGTTTTAGTGGTTCCTTTTGGGCACGTTTTCAGAAAACAGATGTAAATTTTATTTTTTTTTTTATTCATTATAAAATTGTGGATTCGAACATTCGATTCTATTCATAAAAATTATTCAATTACACTTTGAATTCAACATGTTATATTCGATTTTGGCAGCCCCTAGTCATTAGATAAGCCACAAAAACCCGGCAAAATAAAAAAATGTTTGGACAAGTACAGGGGAACACTGAAAAGCTGTGTTTAGTGCATGGAGAGCAGCTGTAGACAGTAGCTGATCATGGTGCTATCTCAGTGAAATGTCAAACTACAATGAAAAATGATTTATCAGTGCACGTAATGATACAAATAATAAAGTGAGATAAATGATCACAGATTATAATGAGGTGCGAGTAGATTACTGTTACCAGCAGATTGCCACGACATTGCCAGAGCATTAGAAAAATTTTGCGATGTTAATGTAGGTAAAGGTGCATTGCTGGCATTGGCAATAGAAGGTTGTTGGACAGGGCTAGCATGAGTAGTTGTGTTTCCGACAAATGGAACCATAGGCGATGATATTGCAGACCCGCCTGAATTTGATCCCTCCCCACCCCAGCTGCTATAAAGAGGCACTGGTGGACGTATTGCGGTGCTGAATGAGCTCCCGCTCCCACCATCGCGTCGTGTAGGCGTTCCTGTGCGATTAAAACCATATGGAGAACTTCTACCTGCACTGGCAGAAGGCCCAGCAATTTGGTCAATTGCCATGTTGATATGACTTGTGTGACCTGCAGTGGTTCGATTCAAACCTCGGCTTGCATTTGAAAATATTTGATTCGAAACAGCGGAGGTGACAATAGCACCCCCTTGTGTATGCATGACCCCAAATGTGGGGACGAGAGCGGCACTTGGGATCGAAGCAGCGGATTGGGGCCAACCTGCAACAGTGCTTGCCTGAAAATGAGGCTCGCCTCTTACTGGAGCAGCAGCAGGCTGTGGGTTGCTGCTAGCAGCCTGAATCGACTGCTGAATCTGTTGTTGATTTCCAGCATTGTGTCGTCGAACATGCTGTTGCTCTAGCACCCACATTTCAACCCTATCGAGTCGAACCCGACGGCTGCTAGCATCAATCGAACCGTAACCGGAAGTTGATTCGGATGCCGAGCCTGATATGCCAGCACTTATAGCACTGAGCTGACTAGCACCATCCATTTCAACAGGAGCTCCCAACCCTGCTTCCTGTGCCCCCGGGGCCCCCTCGTCAGGCCTGTCCATACCCATTGGTGGTTCAGAATCATATTCTAAACTTTGTTGCTCCCGCACCCAGTTACCAACCCGTTCTTGTCTTAGCTCCTCACTAACATCTTGCTGAAGTTTTGGGTTACCAGGACTTAGGGTGACAGGCTTCTGGGAGCCTTTACGCATCTGGCTTGGACCAGGCTCTTGAGGGTCTGTGTCTTGTCGCAAGTATCGCACAAGATGGGCATGTCTGGCCATTACAGTATTGTCCTCTTTCACAAGTTTTTGTGCCGTGATTTTAACATCTGTACCAACAGAATTATTATTATTGTTCGTAGTTTGAGGCTGTGCACTAATATTCGACAGACCAGTTGCATTATGGTTGTTGCTTACACCCATTGCATTGTGGTTGTTACTATTATTAACACCAGGCGTATTGTGGGCAACATTGTTCACACCAGTTGCATTATGGGAGTTACTGTTCACACCAAGAGTATTATGGGTATCAGTGTTCATTCCAGTTGCATTGTGGGTATTATTGTTCATATCAATTGCATTATGGGAAGTTGTTGGGGCATTCCCTGAAGCACTGAACACTGGGTATGATGTAGTGGCCACATTCTTCGTAGCATCGAAAGCATCATAATCAGGGTCGATCCTTTCTTGCTTGATATTTTGGACTTTGGCAAGTTCTGTAAAAGTATAAATCTGTATTAGTAGAAGCAAAGATAGATATAAGCATTATGATTAGGATGCCTCATGACTCGTGCAAATGATAGATTGGCTTGAAATTTTGGACATATTTCGAATACTAAACTCTTCACTGTGATGAACTTCTAGCTCAACTAAAAAAATGAAGTAAGTAGGCAAATAAAACAGAATGAAAATGCTATTTATAAATTCAAATTCTAATAACAGTTAATCATTGCGGAAAAAAAGACTTTATATAAGAACCAAGGAACACAATAATATTGTTAATTAATTATTAAAGTAGATGAACACTTAAGGAAATATTTTAGTTATAGTTATAGCGATATTCAAAATATGTAAAGGAAGATGATCAAAATTGTATTAGGTAGATAGCAAGAAGTAGCCCAATCAATTTTCATGAAGCATTTTTCATGTGCCGGTATTTTTCAATTAAATTGACTCAAAGAAGGATTGGAATCAGCTCTAAAAGAAAATGGTAGCAACCACTACATTTAAGGCTATGTGATGCCGGAGCAGAAAAATCTCATACAAAACAGAGTCGCATCAGTAGAATGCAGGGAATGGTGCTTATCTGGATTGGGCGGTGATTGCAGATTGCCAGCTGCTCTGCTACTCACACACCCGAAGAAAACGGGTCCCTCCAGAAAATAATTCAGCTAAGGCTAGGAGATTTAAATGTCTCTTTTTGAGTATCTGGTAGAAACCAAACTGTATAAAATAGGTTTCAAAATAATCAACACTGCTATTGTTTTGAACCTTTTTTGTTGATGTAAAAAAACGACACGAACATTTCGGACACCAGAGGAAACCCAAGATTATGACACCCTGCCGGTATGTAAAAATGCTTGCGATTAAAGGCCACAATGCATGTGAAGTTGTCTTACCGATGCGTTGTATTACGTTTCGGGTAACGAAATGAAAACAGCAATAGGCGACTGTATTGCTTTGCGAACGCAACGAAACGGCACTTTTCGTTAGTTTCCATAGCAAACCGTTCTGTTTCATTGGAAAGGTAAGTAAATGCACACAAGTGCAAAATAAAACAAACCTAGAGAAAACGCAACCTACGCGAACGTGTAGCGCAGCCTTAACAAATCAAAAAACTTACCAATGCTTCTATGGGAAATAAAATGTCATGGAAATCTTGGATGCCCGAAAAAAAAAAAAAACAGATTCTGCCACTGATATTTCGACGAAAGTTCGCATAGCAGATAAAATAAGAATGCCAACATACCAGTCGCTTTCTTTAAATCGAATGTGTATGAAAGTTCTTGAACTGGTTGATCGACCTTTATTCCTCGTATACTGTCTCGAAGTTCTTTTAACTTTATATAGAAATGAACTTTATCCTGTGCACGAGGGAATTGAGCACATCGAGCACTCGATGAAGCCATCACATATATGTACTGGAATGTAAGAAAGATTTGAGTTACTTAGTTCGAAACAAAATGTTGTTAGCTATATTATACATTAGAATCATTTTTTGAAAAATATTCAAGTGCCCCTTGTGATAAATATACAGGAAAAACAGTTTTCGGTAATTTTTCCTGTTAAATGTACTTTTTATAAGCCATGTAACCATATTTGGATATCTTTTCATCTTGGATCAATATTTGACATGAATAGCTTCGAAAATTCCCACTATTTTTCAAGTTTGTCTTGTCTATTTTCAGCTGAAGCATGTTTTTGGAAAACAATAAGTACAAACTGCGGGACAAATTTGTCGTTTTTCCTCTGTAGGGACTGATTTTTAGTGAAAAATACTTGCGACACAGTTTCATCGAGACAAGTTTTTATTCCAGACATTCAAATGATGTCCGCAAAGAGTCAGATTTAGAAAATTTTCACTGCATAACCAATGAAAAATACTTGGTACATGGGCACTATTCATTAGAGTTTTATGAAGCCTTGTTTTTTTTTACTCGATATATATATATATATATATATATATACATCAATCACTTGATTAAGCCATCACATATCAAGTGGTAACAAGCAGTAGATGGCTCTACTAGGACAGGCATTATCAAAGCTACTCTGCTACTTGAGACATCCCAAGAAAATGAGTAACATCAGAAGAAAATTGAATAATGTACAAAATTTCGTGAAACATCTCTTGCAAGAAGATAAAAATCTCTCATTGAGTGTCTGGCAGCAACTAAACTAGGAAAAGAAGCAAAATCATCAATACTGCTATGAAACAGCAGAGTTGATGGGTTTGAAGCTTTTTTTACATCAAAAGAAAATGACATCAATATTTCGGACACACTAAGAGAAACAAATTCTGCCACCCTGCCTGTACCATCGCCCAGGGCAAATACCACTAATTTTATTTTTATATGGTGGCTCAGTTGTGCTTAGGATGTATTTTCGCTCAGAGTGGAGTTTCTGGTATCGTTACTACCTTTTGCAGTAGCTCTTAGCCAATTGAGAGGTCAATAGTTGGTCACTTTCATTAGCTGCTTCTGGGGTTTCTTAGAGCAAAATTCAATAAGAAAAATCAATGTACTAAAATATTGAAAGGATGAGTCTTCAGATTGATATATGATTTATATTTTGTTAGCTTTACTATATACATCAGTCATTATGACTGGAAACTTGAGCACAACCAATGTTGTTTCATAAAAACAAGTGTTGACAATCGGGGTAGTTTCCTAGCAATAAAAAATATTTAGACACAGTTCCGATGAGAAAAGTTTTGAAGACATACAAACGATGTCTCATGTAAAAATATTTGACTGCCGTATTTCTTAAGGTGACTTCTAAACAATGAAAATTAAAGTTTCACATCTTCAAGATCAATTTTAGCTTACTCTCCTAATTTGGCACCTATATAAATCATCATTATTAAGCATATCTCATCAATTGAGCATATCCTCTCAAACTTAACATATTGATATCGAAATGAAAAGCCAAAGGCCAAATCAAAATTAGATAAAAACAAGACTAACAGAATGTCAGATACTTATACAAGCGGAGAAAATGGATTCCAACAAAAGAAAATACAGCAAATGAACAATATTTCAAGGTATATTTGTGGCTGGAAGACTTGAATAATCTCTTCTTTGAAGTCGTTTGTCAGTTTTGTCTGATACTTTGTGCTGGGCTGGCCAAATTTCATCTACTCTGCTACTCAGACACACAAAGAAATTGGTTTCTTCGAAAGAAAATTTAGCGATGACAATATTATATGATATATCTCTTGCTAGAAGAATAAAATGTCTTTTTGAGTGTGTGGTAGCATCCAAACTGTATAAAAAGGTTTAAAATCATCAATACTGCTATGAAATAGCAGTATTGATGGTTTTGAAGGTTTTTTGTTCGTACGAAAAACCAACCGTTTAGAAAATGAAACCCAAGGAGATAATTATGGTCAAGAAGGGAAAAGGAAATGTTTCCTCGCTAACATTTCAATGTCTTAATAAAATACATTTTATCAATGGAGCATATTATCTTCAACGTGAAAGTATTACGATATTAAAATGATTATACAAGAAAGCTTGAAATACCAATTCCTCAAATTAGAGAATAACTTTCAACCGGATGAAGACAATTTTCATTACCATAAGTTTAATAAGGTATTGATCAACTCTGCTAAGTGTATGAAGGATGTATTCATTAATACAAATGGCAGCAATAGCATCAAAGCTGGGGCTGTTCTTATAGATCAGTTTAGAAAATTCCCAGTCCAGAAATTCATTATATAATTGGTGTGATGTTTCAAAAGGGCGGCCAAAATGAAATAACTGAAGAATGGAATTGAAGTAGTGCCCGGTTGAGTCAAACAGCAAAGAATTGGGAATACGCTTTGAGCCACGCATCACTAAGGTTCTGGATTCAAATCTTGTAAGGGATCATTATATGCGAGAGGTCTGAGGGACACCTCATCGGTGCATGGTGGTTCACGTAAATACAGCTTACGGCTTCCTCCACCAATCATGCCCACGCACAGGGAATATGAATATAAATGTTGAGCCAAAACCTTCACCCCGGATTCGGAACTGGTGTCTGTATGAGAGGTCGTGGTTCGCCATATGGTTAAGCCGTATTCTCGGCTTTTCTCTCCTGCAGAATGAAAATGAATATCTGTCCTATGCTAATAATTTTTACTGTGGCTCTTTGCCACCTAAGTGGCCACTGGTCCATTCTTACTTGAAAAGTAAAAAGACTGAGTAAATTTAATGTAACAAATGAATTGGATCAATTGCAACTATATTTGAGCAATTTTTGATACAAAAATCGATAGAATGAGTTCTTGATCAAATATAACCAAAATTACTACAAATAGCATCTCTTTCACAATAATATATATATTTGTAAGCTTTTGTTAGGTCATAGCCAAATTCTCCAGTGGCTTTGCAAAATAAAATTTCCGATTGAGAATCGCAGATACTCACAGATGTTATACCAACTATAGCCTAGGGTTGCTTTTGTTAGGTCATAGCCAAACTTCTTCAGTGGCATAGGCTACGCAAAATAAAATTTCCCATTGAGAACCCCAGATACTCACCAGATATGTTTTACCAACTATAAGCTAGGGTTGCAGAATCTCAATTTACTTTTGGTGACCAAGAAAACCTTAAAAACTGCTATTTCATAGCAGTATTAATAATTTAAACCTTTTTGTACAATTTGACTGCTAGTAAGCACTCTGAGCCATTTTGATTTCTTAGCAAGAGATATATGTTGAAATCTTGCTCGCAAGCTAAATATTCTACTTTTTTTATTGGGTGTCTGAGTATCATAGTAACAGACATTCTGTCAGTTTTTTTTAATTTTTTTTATTGAAATTCACTCTGAACAAGCCCCAGTAGCAGTGACTAAAAGGAATCAACTAACGACCACTTGATAGCAAAGAGCTACTATGGAATGTAGTACCAGCAACTGCACTCTGATTGAAAAACATCCCAAATGGTAATGAACCACCGTGGTAGAATAAAACGTAGCGAGTAGTATCTGGCCTAGGCGACGGTAAATCACCTACTACTCCTTATTGTCTATTTTAATGATAAAAAGGTTCAAATTCTGCAAATATAATAATATATTCATTTCGGGAACTGAACTTTGTATGATGTACAATCCGAAGGTACCAGTGTTAGAAAAAAAATTTAAAATCAATGATTCAATGGAATGTAGTACCAGCAACTGCACTCTAAGCGGAAAACTTAAACCAAATAGAAACGCTATGGTAAAGTGCAGTGAGTGGTATCTGCCCCAGCCCATGTTAAAATCATCTACAACTTCTTTGTTTCTTTCTAGTCGCTTCTGACTCATGCTTTGCAAAAGAAAACAGACAGATATACTAACCGTATCAGTTTCTGGTATTTTGTGAACTTGAGTCCCAAAAACAAAATCTTTCTTTTTCTGCCCAAAAATTTCTTTTGAGAATATTTCATAAATTCCTTTCCCATTAAACACGGCAATCTTCGGTTTATAAAATTGTATTTTTTCCACTAGTTTCTTCGCACCTTCCCGAATCTCTTTGCTGTGGGAAAGAAGTAGAGAAAAGTGAACTCAATGTAAAACTCGAGCTTTATTTTGAAGTATTATATATGAAATATAGAAATTCAAGTTTCAGTTTGTAAGCAAAAGTTATTAATATAAAAATGCTTTACACCTAACGGCGTGAACTAAGTATTACAGCCTCTATTGATCGACCGAAATGTGATTAAGGGAAAGGCGAATGAATACATGTAACACTAGACACGATTTGCACGAACTTCTTTTTTTGATTGAATAAGTATGAAACTAATGCAACAAATTTGTTGGCTTAAATGCATAGCGAATATTATGATTGTGTTACTACAAAGTAAAAAATGTAATTTGTTTTTACGATTCTATCAGCCTGTTTTAAATTAAACATTTATATTAGGGGTAGTAGATGGCTTTACCACTCACTGCACTTTCACATGAAGGTTCAGTTCCGTTTGGGTGTTTTCAGTTTAGAGTGTAGTTGCTCTTTTAGTAGCTCTTTGCTATTGAGTGGTCGTTGGTTGGTTTCCTTTGGCAGCTGCTTCCGGCCTTGCTTAGATTGAATTTCAATAAAAAAAAAATTTACTTCAATCTATCAAGAACCAACTGTGTCTTTGTAAGAGTTGTAAAATCTAAAACCCGTGATTGAACAAGAACACACGTGGGTTTAAAACTACCGTCTATTAGAAAAATAAATGCAAAAAACACGAGAAAAATTGAATATAACCACTGGATACACCTCACAACAAATATTTTAAATTAGCATTTCTTCGACTAACAAAGGCCCTCGAAACTTGATAGAAAATAGCAACAAAACAACAATATAAACACAAATCTAGCTGAACATACCTCGATAGATCTTTCGCACCAGGAGTTGTTCGTTCAACGATCGTCGAGAAACCGATTCCATAACCAAGCAGATCGACATCGTTATCTGACGTCATTTTCTTATCGACGAAACCGGACATATTCAAACAACTCCCTGTAGCGAAAAACATATCGAGATTGTCATGGCGATGTTATGATTTGAATATATTCACCTGGAAAGATCCTTGCTTCCTGGGGTTGTTCTCTCAACAATGTTTGTGAATCCGATACCGTAATCGAGACCCATGTAATCTTGATAACCAGTTAATGGGATTGGAATCATTTCAGACAAATACAAACATTTCCCTGTATTATGGATTGTAATTAGTTTTTAGTTTTTTAATGAGTTCAGGATAAGAGGGGGGAGGTTGTGGTCTAGCCTTTTTTATGGTTTTATGTGTGTAGGCAGGAAAATTGTCCAGTGAATCTCACATATAATCATTCATCACCAGATTCGAACCTTCCTTGAGATAATTAACAGATGCATAACTCGAAGCATATTCCAAACGATTTCACCGACTGAGCTAACCAGACTCATCAAAATAAGGTTTCCTGGCATCATGTGGATATCCAAGAACCACTGAAAAACTTCTATTGTTAAGTCTGCGTGTTTGACATTCCAATAAATAATTTGTTCGGATTGGTGTAATAACAAGAAGGGTGTTTAGGGTCTTAACCGTGATTAGGGCTGGGCAGAACAGAATCATTTCGAATCCGATTCAAATAGTTTTCCGAATCGGATCGGATGAAATCAAGTGTACCTTTGTATATACCAAATGTCCAATTTTCACTATTACAACTTTTCTTCATTTTGAAATTTAATCAAAATCGATTGCATTTTGTCGTTAAAATAGAAAATTATAGTTTATGTGGTAAGTTCTTGTTCCTATGAACGATTCACAATTGATTTGAAAAAATTGTGATTGGATTCTATTTGAATAAATTGTGCTTTGAATCACCGAATCGAATTGTCCAGCCCTAACCGTGATGATAAAATCTTGTTTTTCTCATAGCATCTGATATTTCATGTCATTTGTTCCAATGCGCAAAAAACATTCTAAACATCAACACTGCTATCTCATAGATATCATTTGATTAAAATGCATGATTTATGCAAAATCAAAAACGTAAATTTGAAATATATTAATGTCCATTTTAAAAAAATGAATGAACAAGTCTAATTTTTATTTGCTTCAATCTTTGAAATTATCACAAGTTTTTAAGTTATCTTGAAATGCGTCATATTATTACAGTGTACAACTTAACTGTTGACAAACAGTCAAATTTTACTCTGATGGTAGTCATTTTCTTTGGGTATCTGAGTAGGTGACATGCTGCCAGTAGATGACTATTTGAATTATTTAATCCAAAATTTTAGAATCATCAACTATTTAGATAATAATTACATCAAAATCGACAAACAAAAATTTGTTCTTACAGACATCATAAACTTGTTCGTCTCTATATGAACTTGTAGGAATGCGATCACTATTTAATCAACAACCCACATGTTAGATAAGGACATTATTAAATATTTGCTTTCTGCAATAGTTATTATTACTACATTCAGAGGTTACGTTTAGTCATGAACAGGTTATGAATTATCAAACACGGGCCTTATCAATGCGATCCATCAGCAGCTCTTCCTGATAACCTTTATCATTGAGACGTACATAAGTCAATATTCTGGAGCTCTCGTGATCAAATGGAAACGGACGTTTGACTCCATCATGAGCATATTACGTCAGTGGGTAAACACAATATCTAGTATCGCAGAAACCAGATTCGCTTTATAGTAAAAGTATAGTATACTCATCGATCCAGTAATGTCCGAAATGAATCGAATATTGAAATACATTCGAAAATAAAGATATTCGATATATAGTTAAGTTCTTGATTTTAGACATATTTCAGAATTGTAGCTTACAAAAATATATTGTTTTATTGTGTAAATCTAGAAGAATAAGCTGAAAACTCGTTCCTTTTTTTACAAATTGATGCACTGAGGGAAATTGTGGACTGCAATAATGTATTTCTTGATTTTATGATTGGTATTTTATCATAAAATAGCCGTTTTCCACCGAAAACATGGCAGAATTCAGAATGTATTTTATATTTCATATTCAAAATTATTTTTTAAGAATATATTCGAAATAGAAAAATATTCAGTTTTCGCCATCCCTGCTCATTCGCTGAAAAGTTGAAACCGGTTTTTATGTAGATGCAATTTCAAATCTTACAATGCTTTATTATATCGAGAAAATATTATGTACATCAGTTGGGTGTCACTTTCTCCCAAAGTTTGAGTTGGGTAAAAGATTTAAAATGAACTTGAAAATCCAAACCCTTGCCTGTAGTAATTTTGGTTTATCTGCACTTATGATTTGGTACCAAAATTCGCAAATACTCCAATTTAAACCTATACTCCAAAATCCAAATATTTAAATCCAGGATTGTACATGAACCAATGTGCCGAAACTCTCGTCATCAAATGGAAGACGGATGTGATAACCAAAGTCTTGCTTTAGTTATATTTTTTTATTAAAATTCACTCTGAGCATGGTCGGAAGCAGTGCCTGAAAGGAGCCAACTAACGACCACTTGATAGCAGAGAGCTACTAAAACATGTAATACCAGCAACTGCACTCTAAACTCAAAACATTCCAAATGGAACTGAACCGCTATGGAAAAGTGCAGTGAGTGGTATCTGCCCTGGGCAATGGTATAACCATCTACCACTTTTTTGCTTCCTTTTAGTCGCTTCTTACGACGTGCAAGAAATATGTTAGGACTTTTCTAAAGCCTGCACCTACAGGGCCTCAAAATATCCACACAAATTTATTTCCGAATGTTTCAAAAGTCACAAATCATTTTTTTGGATTATGGTGCTCACTGTATACAAAAAAATGCTTCACATTGTTCAGTGTTTGACACATCACAGAATATTTTCTGATATATTCACTTTCTGATCGAAGCCAGAAGTACCTGAAATTCTACAGATACACTAACAAGACTGACATAATGTCAGCTACCCTGCCACTCAGGACACCAGAAGAAAATAGCTCTGATCAGAAGAATATTCACCCAATCGGCAGTATTCCATGACATATCTCTTACTAGAAGTTAAAAATGTTTTTTTGTGTGTCCGGTTGCTACAAAACTGTACGAAAAGTTTTAAGATTCTCAAATAGCAGTGTTGATGATTTTGAAGCTTTTTATAACATGGAAAAATGGTATGTTTCGTACACCCGAAGAAAAATAAGATACTGCCACCCTGACTCTAGCAGTAAGTTCAAATCAATATGTTGAACCTGGATCTAAACTGGTGGAATGTCAACTACTCGGCTATTCAGACACCCGAAGAAAACGAGTTCTGTCTGAAGAAAATTAGGCAAAATGAACAATATTTTATGATATATCGGCGGCTGGAAGATTCCTATATCTCTTTTTGAGTGTCTAGTAGTAAACAAACCCTATAAAATAGTTCAAAAATATTAATACTGCTATGAAATATCCAAAGTAAATGACAAACATCTCAGACAACCGAAGAAAAAAACAAGATTCTGCCCCCTGCATGGATCGAATAACCATGAAGATAAACAAAAACTACTATAATATACTCACAAAAATGATTTCCAGGCCCGGCGTAATGATGACCTTTATAAGCAGCAAATAATCCAGGGTTTATTCCAATCTGAAACAAGGAATGAAAATAATCAAAGCTAATTTATCGCAATTTTTAAATGTTATTGTAAGAAATTCCTATGACCTAATTTTAAGAAAATTTAAGCTGGTGATTTATCACATAGGAATTTATTTTAAAATTTTATATTATTTGAAGCATTTGTACAGACTTTCATATTACTGTCCAATTATACAACAACAAAAAATTTGGAATACATCATATTTTTCAGACAGCTAAAAAAAGCATAAAATAAACTCAAAAATAGTAAAATTTAAATCTTAATTCCGAAATATGATGAAATTTTTTTCTAAATTTTCACCCCAATGACCACACTCAGCAAAGCACCATCAACAGTGGTCAGTTACACGTAAACAGAGTTATTAGGGCTGTCCAACATAGTCCATTCAATTCGTGAATCAAAAATTATTCGATTCAACTTTCCCAGTGATTAAAATCAATTCAAAAAAGTATATACTTCTAGAAAATATACGTATATTTTGGATTTTTTACCAACTTTCTGAAAAAAGTTGAAAAAAAAAAGTTCTTTTCGTTTATTTATTGTAATACAGCTGATTCGAATCGATTCACGAGAATTATTTTATTTGATTCTAGATTCAACAGATACTCGATTTTGATAAGCCCTAGTTATTGTTGTTTTAGATTATCGAGCCTTCGTGTTCGACCCAGCATACCTAGGTTATTACATCCCAGGCTGCGTGTTAGGCATGAGATAACAAGTCATCTTCAGAATCTTCAATCTACGATGACATTGCGTTAACATTGGGCTAACAAGCCTAATTACTTCCAAAATACCAGTGTTCATATACAAGAGAGATATAAATCATGGCTTTGTTGCAAAATGGGCAAATTATGATCAAATATCAGCACTTTGTTCATATGAGATGTCAAAACATTTTTCTTTGCATGTAACGAATTTCGAATACCATTTGAACCAAACTACGAAGACGAACCTACCACTCACAAAGATTTTAATAACTTTTGGTAAGCTAAGAAAAAATCACATGGGATTAAGTGGTTGGCCAAGATCTCGTTATGACTAGTTTGACATTTCGCTCGTAATAAAAAGCTGTCATCATTAAAACCAACACTTAATTACTACTTCATATGGCTCATATATTTCATACAAAACATATAATTTTGTAAGTTTGACGAATGTTGCTGGAACATGAATAACAAAAAAATTATCATTTAGAAGTAACATTTAGGGGTGGTTGAAATCGATATCTTCTGAGTTCAAATCAAATCACAAATTTTCAAATACCGAATGAGAATTATTATAATAACTGAAGCCACTTTCTCAGAAAATTGTTAAAGACACCAAAATAGACCAAAATCTATTTTATAGAAATGTATAATTTTTTGAAGCTGTCGATTTCGAATCACTGGGAAAATTGAATAAGATAATTTCTGATTTGCAAATCATGAATGTAATATTTTGAAACCATAACGTTTTAAAATTACCTCACCAACTGTATTATCAGTGAAAAGATAAAAGTTTTGCTAAACTTATCGCGGATTGTGAATCAGATAATTAAAAATAATAAATATGCGCGTTTAAAGTTTAATTCGAGCATTTTTAGCATTCGAGCATTGGCTTAAAAGTTTGTCTTGCCCATAATTTTTATTATACACAAGATAATTTCTCTTATCAACTGAAATTCACTCTGAGCAAGACTGGAAGCAGTGCCTGAAAGGAACCAATTAACGGCCATTAAATGACAAAGAGCTACGTACAAATGCACTCCAAATGGAAAACAAAGAACTGATCCGCTATAATAATAATCTAGACTAGCGAAGACTGGAACCAAGGAAGTAGATTGTTAAAGTATGCAGATTTTCAAGATTGTGATTTCTCAATAACAAAATCATTTTTTTGAGAAACAAATTTAGGATTGTCTTGCTCTCCGACCTGCATCAAACATTGATTTGTCAATTCATTGCTAGCATAAACAAACAAAAGATCAAAAAAACTTACGATTAAAATATCCAAGTCGTGCTTTATTCGATCGGGCAAAAATTTTTCCATCAATTCTTCTTTTGTCACTCCTTTGAACCTGGAATGAAAAAAAAAATAAGATTGAATAGGAATACTTATTTATCTTGCTAATAACGAGCACATTCAATTGGATTGAGCAAATTTAGTGGAATATTAACGGTACAGAAAATTCTTCAAATTCATCAATACTGCTATGAAAAAGCAGTAGTGATGTTTTTGAAGACTTTTTTCACTCTGAAAAAGTAGTGAATTTTGAGTGAAAAATCAATATCATCTAATTCTTTCGCACACAATTTTGTGACGTGTTCGCTTCAATAATGGAGTGCAACGATGCGGACAACAGTCGTCGTCTACTCAGACAGTCGCAAATAGTTTACATTGGTTCAAATAGGATTTCTGTACGTGAGTATGCTCTACTCTCGTGTTTTTGGATGTGCAAGTATTTCAGAAACAAACTTCCTTGTAAAATAACACTTTGATTAAACTGCTCAACTTTATACTAAGAACACCTACAATAAATTCATTTTTTTTAAAGCTATCAAGCAGGGTGACAGAATCTTGTTTTTTCGAGTGTCCACCCGTTTTTTTTTTTCGGGTGTCTGAATAGTAAAGTGGCAGATTTATTGCCAGTCTAGAAGTGATAGATGGTTCTAACATAGCCCAGGGCAGTTACCGCTCACTGCATTTTACCATGGTGGTTTAGTTTCGTCTGGGATGTTTTCTGCTTAGAGTGCAGTTGCTGGTACTACATCTTTCAGTAGCTCTTTGCTATTAAGTGGCCGTCAGTTAGTTCCTTTTAGGCACTGCTCCTGGCCTTGCTCAGAGTGAATTTCAATAAAAAAAATTTCACATCTCTACAAAAACTCATTCAATTGAATAAATAAATGCTCGCAGCCTTCCCATTACATAGTTTCCACATATTTCCTTCTAATTTCATAATAAAAGTCATTTCAGGTCAGCCGAAAACTAATCAGCTGATTCCTTCTGAAAAATTCAATAAAAATCAGCTGGCTGCATAATGTAATGGGAAATATTGATGATTTTGTTTTAACGAAATTTCATAATACGAAAAGACAACGGTTTTAAATTAAGGGGTTGATCAAAGAGATATAAGCATGAGTGAGATGCACAGTTCCACTATTGTCCAGAGCAGATACTAAACAATGCACTTCATTAAACCGGTTCAGTTTTGTCCGGCAATATTTTATGCCTAGTTGGCTAGTAAATTTGATGAATAAAGAGTTTCTAGACCAGGGTTCGAATTAAGGGTTTTAAAATGGAGTATCACAGTATTTGAAATTTATGCCATTCTAGGTGTTGCTGGCTGATTGTTTAAAACAAATTTACTGCCATACTATATATATTTAATAGGAACCCTGTAATAACAATATCCTTAAATTATACTCCTCCTATGAGATAACAAAATAAGAAAAAAAACACCAAATTTTATGAGCCAGACATTTTTTGTATAAGGAGAAATTTTGTCCAATCAGAATGTTTCTTTTGTCAAGCATGGGCCACAGATGAACGGCGCCTCAACGACACGTTCTATCTGTGACTCTATACTTGACAAAACATGTTTTTACAAACTTTGGCCTGGGTGGCAGTCTAGTTAATGTAATATTGGAATAATAATCATTATGGTGAATTTTGAATGCCATTTAAACCTGTGACCATCTCAGAGAGACAGAATGTTGTTTTCTAAGGTTGTCCGAAATGTTTTTCATTTCATTTTTATCGGATGGACTAAAAAACTCCAGAACCATCAACACTGCTATTTCATAGCAGTATTGATGGTTTTGAAACTTTTCTCCACAGTTAAGGTGCTAGCAGACACTCAAAAGAGACATTTTAATCTCTTAGCAAGAGATTTATCAATTTATCCTGAAATATTACACTTCCTAAATTTCCGTTCAATCGCTGCAGGTTTTCTTCAGGCGTGTGAGTAGCAGAATAGCTGACATTCTATCAATCTGAGCCATCTAAGGCTTATGCTAAGGCTTGACAATATAACAAAATAAGTAATAACAAAGCCACAAAGCTCAGAATTGGTCTCAATCGAGGTGACAAAATCTTGTTTTTTCAGGCGAACAAAAAAACTTTTTTCCACAGCTTGGTTGTACCAGACTCTGGTATTCAGCCAGTCTGGTCCATATAAGACCAGTCAATCAAGGTGACAAAATCTTCTTTTTTGGGGGTGAACAACAAAGCTTTAACACCATCAACACTTCTATTTCATAGCAGTATTGATAGTGTAAACCCTTTTTCCAGTTTGGTTGCTGCCAGACTCTGGTATTCTGTCAGTCTGGTCCATCAAAAACACATACTTGACAATAACAGAATAAATAGGTTATTCACAAAGTTAATACAGAGCACAGAATTGGTCTTAATCTTCAAAATAGCCTGGCAAACAAGCCTTTGTTCTTTATTTACCATCAATTTGAATCGTGGGAAATTGGCCGTAACCTAAGACGAAGGTTTAATGTGACTTGAGTTCAGAAATAAATATTTTACAACCCAGGTCTTGAATGACGTAAGATTTCATCCGGGGATATTCTTTCCTAAATAATTCACCTACCGGTATTTGAAATTATAACTTAGTTCATGTTTGATGATATCGCAAATTCAATATATGGCGTCCAGCTTGGCAGAACGCTAACTATCCTGCTACCCAGAAAAAAAATAGGTTCGATCAGAAGAAAATTCAGCATAATATGTGAAATATTTCATGGTATATCGGTGGCTCGAAGAAAATTACATCTGGGGATATTTGAAAACACCTAAAGTAGAACAAGATTTTGCCACCTGGTCGGTACTTAATGTAATTTTGGCTTAGTATTGCAAAAGAACACAGAATTTAGAAAGAAATTGACAACATTAATTCAAGACACAATTTTCAGAAAATGTGCAAAAAAATTAAAACATTTACCAGTCCTTCAACTATCAACCATGATATTGTGTTGAAGTTATGTTATATTCATAAATTACTTCTGTGTCATACATCAGTATCGGTATAGGGAGTCTACACCTATCACCATTATTAATCATTACCAGTAGTTTAAATTGGTTGTTATGATTCACAAAAATTAATTTTCTGAAGAATTTGTAATTGAAAAGTTAGTTAATTTGCTGGCCGCCAAGCGTACAAAGTTAAGTTTGAAAAAAAAAGATATATCCAAAATAGTACCGGAGTGGTAGAAAAGCTGAATAGGTTTCTATACATTACGGCATCAGTTACTTAGGCCTTTCATTATGAGAAAACCCAGCAAACGTATAACATACAGTAACATTACTTAGTACATCACTTGATGAAAGACATACAATTACTACTAAACAAAAATAATGTTTATAACTCTGAAAATCCTCAGCTTTGCAATGATGGTATCCACGACTTTCAAGCTTTTTCTCTCCATTGAAAAAACCGAATCTTGTGAATTCAAGATCAAAATTGACTTGGATACTTAGAAACTCAATTCTGCTATTTTGTACAATTCGACAACAAAAAATTTCAATTGATATTTAATGAATCTACATATACTTTAAAAAGTTCATATTCAAGTTTTTTTTCAGAATTTTTCAAAAACAAAATCGGATTGGGAAAATGGAAATTGGTTTTAGGAAGCCAAAAAGACCTCTACTACCCAACGTTAGTATTTTCCAGTTAGATGAATTTTGTTGCATTGTACACATAATTTGACGCCACCAACGAACGAGTGTTCCGTCTATGACTCGTAAATAAATAAAAAATAAAACACTCCCGCATTTGCCTACTCAGACGCCTAGAAAAAATGGGTTTAATCACGAGAAAATTCAATAAAATTAATAAATAATATTTCCTTTAAAATTAAAATTAATGTCCGGTAGCAGCAACCCGTACAAAAAGATTACTCTGACCAAAGCCGTCATATCAACAGCCATTCATATATGAAAAAGACTG
The DNA here is from genome assembly GCA_963675895.2 of Styela plicata. Taxonomy (NCBI): domain Eukaryota; kingdom Metazoa; phylum Chordata; class Ascidiacea; order Stolidobranchia; family Styelidae; genus Styela; species Styela plicata. Next base: position 20,079,552 of record OZ023144.1, on the reverse strand, counting down.
GAATTGCCGGAAAGGTATAATTTTTATAGTTCAACTTAGCCTACCCAAGTTATTCCACCCTGAGTTGAGTGGGAGGCATTTCAGGATGCATTTCCATAATATAGTTTTATTTTGCATTCATTTTAGATTATCAAAGATATTAAACACTCTAAAATAATATTAATAAAACAACAGGTTTTCTAACCAAAGCATTTCCTTCAACCACCAAGGAACGTGGATGGTTTTAGAGTAACGTCATTGATCAAAGATAAAGGGATTTAATTTACATAAAACGTCTGAGATTGGAGTCTTAAATAAATTCCTTGAAGGTATTTCACGACGTGAATTAAATTTTAGCATTAAACAACTAATATCCAAGCCAGAAAATGTTAAAAAAAAATAATCAGAAACACTGCTACGAGAGCAGTGTTGATGGTTTTGAAACTTTTAAGTCTACTTATAGTCTAAAAAATGACATGAACGCCTGCCTCGAACACTTTGCCAATACCCTATTTACGTCTTTATATGTCTATCTTATGACAAGGCACTCCCAAACACTCATTTTAGTTTTATAAACATTATCAGAAAAAATATCTTTTTGATAAATTTCACTTTGATTTCCTCAGAGTAGGTTTAAATTTTCAACTACCGATATTCGGAAAAATATTTGAAAGTTGGAACTCTTTATAGACTCCTCTAATAAATGTTACCAAAAATTATTTCTATGGGCAAAGATATTTGCTACAGAAAAACAAAGAAAGTTTGTAGAGAGCGCGTTGAAAACTTGGCTGTATATGAAATAATCATCCAAAAAAGAGATTATTTACATAGGTCAAAAGTTTATGAAATACGAACGAATATTATCAAGAGGAAATTGATTGCAAAGTATTCTATTCCAAGGCACTCGAATGTCATGCGGTAACATAGATACAAATCAATCAGATATACGACTCGTATGAAAGGTATGCGGTCAATTGGTCATGTATACAAATTCCTCGAAAAATCAACTTTAGTACATAACCATGTACACCGATGACTAATAATGGTGATAAGGCGTGACCTACCTATGCAGATATGATAAGTTTCAAAAGTTTCAACCAACCTGATCAGAAATTGTATATAGCACAAGGATTGGACCAGACTGGTAGATTGTCAGCAACTCTGCTACTCAGACACCCAGAAAAATGGGTTCCATCAGAAGAAAATAGACATTATTTCAGAAAATATTTGTGATAAGAATATTCAAATATCTCCTTTTGGATGCCTGGTATCAAACAAACTGTACAAAAAGGTTTAAAGGTTTCATAGCAGTATTGATGGTTTTGAAGATTTTTGATCACCCAAAATAACATGAACATTTCAGACACCTGCGGAAAATCAAGATTAAGTCATTCTGCTTAGGCAGATGGAAACGTCTGCAAATCAGTAGCACTTACCAGACTAGCAAGAATGTCAGTCACTCATTCAAAGAAAATGGGTCTTGTAAGAAAAAAAATCTAGCAGAAGTAACATTTTATAATAAAGAATTCGATTGGCTTGATTCACTTCGTAAAATTTTTGATTCGTTCAAAAACACTTTAGAGCTTTGGGCGCCAAAATCCATCAAAAAAAGATGCGAGAGCGAATGCTTTTTCTGGATATGTGACTGCATTAACTCTGTACAGAAAGTTTCAAAATCATCAAGACTGCCATGACATTAGAAAATTTTAAAAATTTAAAAGAAAACCAGCCTATACCATACCAAACAAAATTTGATTAATCAAGAATGGATATTGTAAAAGAAATCAGTTTGCATGTAAAATGCACATAATAAATAGTGATAAAATGTGTGCAGTTTTTAACTGATCAATTAGTTTACAGGAACACTTGTAATTCTTTTCAGAAAATATCGTTATTAAAAAGTTTAAAAAGCATTTAAAAAGGAGTCTAATATTTAAAGTTTACACAACGATAAATGATCTTCATTAATAAATATTTATAAGTTACACTGTATAAGTGATAAACCTTTTATAGTTTTCTAAGAATTTGCTCAATTTTGCACTAATAACTTAAAATAATTGCCTGTTTTTAAATTCACAACAAACTGTGTTTTAAATTGTATAACGTAACTATTAAAATTTGAATAGTTCGCAGTTATAATACAAGGTTTTTAAATCTTCATTTCTGTTATAAAATCTTTAACTCAATATTCAAATGAAATATAAAAGTTTCAAAGTAGCAGCGCACTTCATAGACACATAGTTTGCGTTAGATTTGTATTATGAAACTTAATATTTGAATGTATTGTCACACGAAAATGTGATTCAGTGTATAAGTATGTTTATTTAAAACTTTCGGAAACTTTCAATCAAATTTTTCAAAGCATGCAAAAAACTCATGAACCCATTCGATTCCGTATTATGGCTAACGGTAGGTTTCTTTAGAATAGACATTTATTAAATACTAAAAAAATCGTAGATGACCTCACCAGTCATCATCACCCAGTGCCAGGGTAAATGCCACCTAATTCATTCCAATATAATTGTTAGGTCATTTCTACTTCCTTCTGTCTTGTCCCATATAAACGGCTATTAGTTGGTTTCTTTCAGGCACTGCTTTTGCCTTGCTTGAAAGTGAATATTGAAGAAATATCCCGAGAACTTTTAAAATATCCCATAATAAAAAAATAAAACTTTGTCCAAATAAGAAGTTTTTGACAAAATATGACTGGGCGATTCGTTTCTGACTTGAATTTTGAAATATTGCCAATGAAGTAATGTTGTCTGAGTTCACACAAAGTAAGGACAGACAGGATATGCATAACATCATTCTGATGACGAGTTACACATAAATAGATTAAACCGGTAACTCGTTGGTGTACTTACTATAAATACCAATTGAGATAGAAGATACTGGCTCAAGCCTACCATGGAAGGCCTATAAAAATGTTCCATTTGTATACATGTTATATACAGCTTATGTTGTCCTTATAATTCAATTTAAAAAAACAGTCTTCAATACCAACTATAAAACCTTAGTTCAATTTAAATAATATTCAAAACTGACTATTGTAGTATAATAATGTTATTTCTGATAACGAATGCTCACATTTGAGCATATTTGCTCATTTTGCAGTGAAATCATGATTATATGACAAAGTTTTACAGCGTAAAATTTGGCATATGATCATGATTTCACTGCAAAATGAAACAGTTCAAAAATAATCAAGAAACAAATTTGTTTTATTCAGATTTTTAAAATACATGGGTATTTAGTAAATGACAATATCTATATATCACGTAAAATTTGGCATATTATCATGATTTCACCACAAAAGGAATCAATTTCAAAATAACCAGAAAACAAATTTGTTATAAACCGAACAAACTGAGTCATTTAGAATTCGAATCTGATTTGAATAGGTTTTCGAATCGAACCACTAAATTTATGTATATAACGAATATCCCATATGACTATTATAACTTGTCACCATCATGAAAATGAAAAAATTTATGGTTTATAGTGAATTTTCAATTCGCCAAGAGCAATAATTTTCATATTTTAACGTCAAAATATAATCAATTTTGGCCAAATTTAAAAATGAGAATCCTATTTCATTTAACAAGTTTTTGTTTCTATGAATGATCCAAGATTAATTCGAATAAATCGTGCTTCGAATCGATTCGAATTGCCTAACCCTACTTCCAGCCCATATGTATTAGACATCATTATAACATCTTCCCAAAGAGCAACAATGCGCGCAAGGAATACATATAGGATATAAGGATAAGCGTCACGATAACTTCCTGGCATTGTATATTCACATTTTTGTCTACAGTTAATTAAAAAAATCAAGTTTCGGGCTGGTGCCTCATTAATGCATTTTGCATTTGAATTGTCATAATTGCTATTCTTATAATCTGAAAAAGTGCCAACAGACATTAGGCATAGTGTAGTCCAAACTGGTACAATACGAGCTTATCTGCTAACTCAGATACCGAAAAATGAGTTCTATCAGAAGAAAATTTGGCAGATGGGCAATATTTCATGTTTAACGTCATGATGACTGAAAGACTGAAATGCTTCTTTTTGAGTGTCTGGTAACAAACAAGCTGTACAAAGAGGTGCAAAATCTATGAAATAGCTGTCGACGGTTTACCATCGCCCAGGACAGGTACCACTCAATGCACTTTACCATGATGGTTCAGTTCCATTTGGAATGCTTTCGTTTAGAGTGAAGTTGCTGGTACTACATCTTTTAGTAGCTCTTTGCTATTGAGTGGCTGTTGGTTGGTTTCATTTGGGAACTGCTCCCGGCCCTGCATAGAGTGAATTTCAATAAAAAAATAAAATAAAAAATGTTGATGATGTTGGAGCGTTTTTGTCACCCTTACGAAAATGACATTAACATTTCAGACACCCAAGGGGTCGCCCTTTAGTTTAAACAGAATTCGAAATACAACTACATAAATAGAACGAATCTCAGCAATTCATGACAAAATTGATGATATCTGTCCATATCTTGTCCCTTTTGCCGCAATTCAAAAAGAATCGGAAATCGTACGGACTGGAATATTTGACTGTGATTAAAAAAGCCCAAAAGTATGAATGTCTGTATGTCAAATCTCCCCATCAGTGGAAATAATGAGATCAATACCACATGATCAAAATTGACAAAAATATATAATTACTCAAGTATAAGCAACATTTTATACGGGTTTAATGAGCACACACAGTAGAAATTTCCTTATCACAATAGTCAGATTTTCAAGAATTCTTGATTAAAATTAAAATCATTTTTCGTCGATTCTTAAATTGAATTAGCTTGTAGTGAAATAATAATAAATGCCAAATTTTACGCTGTAAAGATTGACCTGAATCTTTTTTTTCCCTCCAGTTCGCTCCAAGCAAGCCCAAAAGCAGTGCCTAAAAGGGGCCAACTAACAACCACCCAAATGACAAAGAGCTAATGCAAGATAAAGTGCAAGCAACTGCACTGTAAGAAGGAAATATTCCAAACGGAACTAAACCATCACAGTAAAGTGCAGTGAGGGACATCTGCTCAGGGAATCTGCACCCAAATGAGCAAAATATGATTAAAGTGTCAGCGATTTCATTCATCTATGATGTTGAAACATTATTTTTAAATACCTGTAGTGAATTTCGAATGTCGTTTTTAAGTAAACCATAATAACGACAATCCTAGATACGACTATGATTTAAATAAAACCAAAAATTGATGAATATTAAAAGCCTTCAAATACTTCTCTTTTCATCAGCAAAACTAATGCGATCAATTCAAAAACATAATCAAACTCAGGAGAAAAATATACATAATTACGCACATATATATCTAATGCAACTTTAATTAGGGAATGAACATAGTCAAGGTGCCAAAATACATTATTCCCATATGTCAGTAATTCGACACGTGCAAAGTCAAATCAGTTCACTTCAAAAATATTGATATTTTTAATCCATGGATCAAGATCAGATCATGTAGTCAGATTACATCAAACACAAAATATATATGCAGAGTGCCGGAATGACAGATGAAGAAAATTGGTTCCACAAGAAAAATATTTAGCAAATGGGCATGAAGTAAAGTGAAGTGACTGAAAGATTTAATGAAGAAGCCGAAGAAAATCGAGATTATGAGTAACACCTTGCCAGTAGGCAAGGTATCTTGAGGTTTCAGAATGGAATCGAATAATTTTCCCCGAATCGAATATTCCAATCCGAAGTTACAAAATAACCAAACAAACACATCCATTTATCAGCTTATAAGTTACGTTAAATTTACACTTATTTTCGAAATCGAATAAAATCCAATAATTCATGATTCGAATATCACGAAGCGAATCGAAAATTTTGGACAATCTCCCAGTATGTAAAAATGCATGTGATTCAACTGGTCAAATGCTTTTTTTGAAGCAATGTAGAGTAATACCCTATTAACTTGAAAACTCAATTTGTTTCAAGATTAAATTTGAGTTTAAGAAAATCGAATTTTGGAATATTGTAATTGTAGCCAGGCTGACATAACGTCAACTCCTCTGCTACTCAAAACACCTGAAGAAAATAATTACAGATCAATAAAAAATTCAGAAAGACTGCATTTTCACAAAATTTAGAGAAAGATATGTATGTAAAAAGTCTTCAAATAACCAACACAAGATCTATAAATAAACAGTTATTGGTCTTAATGATCTGGTTTTCAATGATTGATTGAATAGTTGTGGCGAACAGGAAGAATGCATTCCGTTACCAAACTATTTGATTGATTATTAAAGATCGTCTTATTTCAAATCATTCACGAAGAATGCAAAGGTATAATTATATACATTCTATAACATATATTACAGCCAGTGTCATATTATCTTGTTTATCTGCATTCTTAAAATGAATCACAGCCATTTTTCTAAACACTAATAACCTAAAAAGATTTTTGGGCTATTGAATTTGTTCTAAGCAAGGCTGATAGCAGCACTCAGAATGGACAAGCTAATTTATATCACAAGAACTACTACGAAATTTAGAAAATTTCAAGATTCTGCATTCCTTATCAGAATAGGTAAGTATTTTGGAGATTCCATCTAAAAGTAAGTTGATTTTTGATTATTTTCTTATTGAACGGATTCATTTTACTGTGAAATATTGGCATAAAATCATAACTTTACTGCAAAATATATGGACAAAATCTGTATCTACATTGATCTGATATGTCAAAACATTCTTTTTATATAGTGGATTTCGAATCCTGATTCAACTAAACTATATTGACAACCTCAAATCTTGTCATTTTTTATAGCCACTTCTTTAGAGCGAATCACCCTGCCGAAGGTTAAATAACAGCAGCCCACTTATAGATGGACAGGGTTAGAATTGCTGGAAGGATATGGTCTTTTCCTGTTCGGCTCAGCCTACCCAAAATCTTACACCCTGGGTTGAGTGATGATCATGGAATAACGAGTCGGACTTGCAGAGACTCGAACTGAAGATCTTCAACCAAGATGTTTAACCATTACGGCATCGTGCACACGAACAATTAAATTATCAAAGTTTATTGTATTAAACTATATTTCTATATTTAGAAGTACTATAATAATTGGAACCGCCATTCACACGTAACAATCTATCAGGCATAAGTCGAAGATGGAATACATCCTTGATTGTGCTTTGCCCCATTGATTATACTGCCACCTAAACACTCACAAAAAATGGGTTTCCAACAAAAAAAAAATTAATCAAATAGACAATATGTCATGATATATCTCTCGCTGATGATGAAATATCCTTATTTTGAATGTCCGGTACCAACTAAACTTTTAAAAAGCTTCAAAATCATCAATGCTGCTATGAAACAAAAAGCTTCGAAATCATCAATGCTGTTATGAAACGAAAAGGTTCATAATCATCAATACTGCTATGAAATAGCAGTGTTGATGGTTTTGCAGCTTTTTTGTCTATCCAAAGAAAATTACATAAATGTATCAAACACCCAGAGAAATCCAACATTCTGCCACTCTGGAACATTCCAGCATCGGCCCATACCTCATAAACACATGTAGAAATCGTTTCTAGTTGGCACTTCTATTCCATCATTAGTCAGTGCAACCATTCAATTAAAATAAAGAAGTAGACCACTTGTCTGCGTCACTGAGTACAATATTAATGTTTATCACGAAATAAAATCATAGTTTGAAAATAAACGTGATGACAGTCAAGACCAGAGTTCCAATTAGGTGGCTATGAGTTTCAAATTAAAAAAGGTTATAAAATATATAATGCCTCTGAGGCTTCAGTTCAATTTTTCAAGATTTTCTTTAACCCAAGATTTATGCTCTAATCTACATACAAATAATAAATACTGGTACATTTAACAAAATTATTTAAACACATGCAAAAAAAGAAAACTTTGTCCAACAAAATAATGTAGGTATCCTCTCTTGCATAAATTTTAAATTGTTTCATCATAATCGAAACATTTTGTTTTACAATGGCTAGTTGGCCATAACCTCGGCAATGTCTATCATAGAAAATAAGACCCAAATACATTGGCGTCTCACATTTTTTTCTACGTTTGTTTTAGAACTGGCTGTGCCACAATCTGAAAACATAACTTACATACAAACAGTCTGACAGAATGTCTCTGTCACTCAGACACCCGAAGAAAATAGGATGGGATCTCATTTTTATCCTGCAAGGGGCAATGGCAAACTATAGCCTTTCGTGCAGATACCAGTTCGGAATCAGTAATTGGTGGAAGAAGTCGTAAGCAGTGCTTACGTGAACTATACGCAGCTACGAGGCGTCCAGCAGACGTCTCACACATTATCATCTTCCCTTACGGGATGCGAACTCTCGTCTTGACGACCAGAGGTGCGTATTGCATAGCTCGAAACGTACCGATTGAGCTAACCAGGTTCCCTAAAGAAGTCATTTTTAATCCTAGTCCTTTGTAGCATGATTTAATGAAACCTTTGTACTTAGTACAAAAAAACATCAAAACATTATTCATAAAGCAAACATATGGGATTCACACATACCTGTTAATCGTTCTTTTTGTTTTCTTCATTGTATCAGTAATTTTACTTTGTTTTGATGGTACGTCCTCTGTTTTAACTTTTGGGGGTCGACCCCGTTTCTTTATAGATCCATTAGGGGTCGAAGGTTGTTGTTCTTGCTGACTTTTGATGCTAGATTTTGGCGGCCTTCCTCTCTTTCCTTTTTCTACTTCATTTTCTTGGTGGAAGTAGGCTGTTAGTGAAATTAAGAGTTAGTTGGTTTTTTTGCTTCAACTTCGATTTCAGTTTTGAATTAAAGGTTGCTAGGATTCCAAATTTTAAGGCCAAGGTTTATTTTGAATATAAATGTTGAAAAAATACAACTAGAGAAGTAAGATCAGATAACATTTCATTTCATGTTTGACCAAAGAAATACTGAAATAGTTACCTGATCTGACTTCTTCAGAATGTCCGTTCGCCAAAGCAACAGAAGCAGGCTGCTGACTACTTCCATGTGGTAATTCCTCTTTTTGATTGAAGTTTGGTTGATGCTGTGGGTGGGTAGTCCCATTACAAACTGGTCCTCCAGACACTGGTGGTGTTGGAGTCATTCTACAACTTTCTAACAAGCAAATGTGTATGAGCCCACAAAAGCTCACGTTCCCTTGA